>VZTG01008314.1:662420-681748 GCA_013397845.1 Melanocharis versteri | reverse complement strand
TTACGGTAGTCCGGCCTCGCCCGGGGTCCCCGCTCGGAGCCCCCGCTGCCCCCGCGCCGGCGCAGAGCCCCTGAGGCCGCCCCCCGGGCCGCCCCCCGCGCTCACCCTGAGGCCCGGCGGCTCCCGGGGAGCAGGGCCGGGGGAGCGGCCCCGGAGCCCGCCAGAGATCCCGCCCGGGCAGCGGGTGTCCCGCACCCCCAGCCCGCTGCTATTGCACAACCAGCGCAACAGCCAGGGCTTGGGCCCCGGCGGGCTCGGGCACGGGGACAAAGCCGGCCGGCAGCTGGCTGCCTTTGGGGCACGCGGGGGGCAAAGGCGCGGTCCCGGCCAGGGCAGGAGGAAGGGGTGGTGTTGAAGCGAATCGCCGAGGAGGAGCAGCCAGGAGTGAACAGAGGTTCAGAACTGTCTTTCTCGAGCAGGTTCTTAAGCCTCCTGCTCCCCCCCGGGCACCTGGACGTGTACTTGTGCAGCCCATCTCTGGCGACAGGGATGCACCATTCCCATTTCCACTGATAGTCAGCCACGGGGTTCTGCACCGTCCTCCTTTTGCGTTTTGATCCGTGAAAGGACGCGCAGCTCCTGCTGTGAAGTAGAAGGCTGTGAAGTGCCACTGCCTTTGACCTGACCTGCAGGTTTCTGCACCGGCCTGTGATTCAAACCTGGGAGAATTGTTTCTGTAGCACAGCCCCATAAATGCTCCATGTTCCATAACTGTAGAAAAACAAAAGCTGAAACGCTACTTGGTACTTCAGAACCCACCACTGGAGAACTCTGATGGTGGGGTGCTTGCAATGCTTTAATTCCTCCTGTCCAACATCAGTTGGAGTTTGGGGTGTGGTGGAGGATCCCAGAAATCGTTACTCATTCATAGTTTCCATCACCCAGAATCTCAAGACTTGCCCTTGTGTCTTAGGTTTATCATTTCTCAGAGAAAGAGATTTTTTGCAACATGATAAATGCAGAGATAACATGTTAGACAGAAAAAAAAAAAGCCAGTGAAGTTCTAAATCATCATCTACTTTGGCTTCTATACAGCAGGTTCAGACTCTGCAGACACTTTTTTTGTTACAGACCCCACAGAGAAAAGCCAGTTATTTCAAGAGAAAGGAATGCATTAATGTCTGCACTCCATAGTTATTCATTAATATTTTTCTTGCACCGCTTCCATAGTTCTAAACACCCTATGCTTCATAAAAGAGAGAGAGAAAAAAAAAAAAAGCCAAGGAAAGCCATTAAGCTTTCAGTCCTGAAGCACCAGACTTCAAGACTAGGGCGCATTTCCTTTGATTACTGTGCAAGAAAGATGGAGCTGGGCCAGCAGCACCCAACATCACTGCAAAATTGACAAATGGATGGTCAGTGGAGCCTTTGTGTTTTGTGCAGCCACCAGCTGTCCATGGCCCATCCCAAAGCAGGCTTGGGATACACCTGTGGGATCGGCCTGCAGCCAGGGGCTGGGGCCCCTCCACCCTGAGTCACCCCTCCTGTCTGCATGACTTCCACCTCAAACTGCCCCTCAGCTGCTTCCTGGGCCACCCGAGCTAATGACGATCCAGTTGGCATCCAGTCACTGTCCTTTTACAGAGCTTCATTCTGCTCCAAATGATGGCGAGGATTCAAATCATCCAACCAGACTCCGGCTCCTCTGCAGGGCAGGCAGGGCTGGCAGAGTTCTCCAGAGAGAGCAGCAGCATCTCTGTTCTCGATGCTTGTGCTGGTTGGTGGGGGGGGGACAAACAGCACAGCGTTTTTTCTTCTTCAGACATGAGCCCCACATCTCTCAAAGGAGAAATCCCAGCTCCTCTTCTTCCCTCGAGGCAGGAACAGGAGTTCTCCTACAGGCAGGATGGAACAAGAAAGGAGTTAAGGCTAAACCTGTGCTCGGTGAGCACCACAAACCCCCTCGGTGCCGCTGGCACGGCTGGGGGAGGCGGCCTCGGTTCTGCCACATCCTGGAAAGCAGGACGGGAAATGAAATCTCCTGTCTCATGGTGCAGCTATTGCAAACACAGGCTCTAATGAGCTGTTACCACAAACACAGCAGGAAAGGGAAGAGAAAGTGAGTAAGGATAACTTTATGGAAGTTAATTAATTTGCTTTTATTTTTTCTGCCTCGTTCTTGTGAAAAGCACTCGTTCTCCTCAAAACACCTACAGATAATATCATCAGATCAAAGCTGCAGGAGCTTGGCAGAGCCAGTGTGCTGACACCTCCCTGTGCTTTTACTGCAACAACAGGAGTACCTGAGAAGAGAAGAATATATTTCAGCTTTCTCTGGTCAAAGATAACTCCTGCAAAGACAGGCATGTCTCAAAGTGTGAAGCTGCCTTGGAGAAGGCAGGACATTGCTTAGTACAAATCCAAGAGCAGACTGCAAGCAAGAAGGGGAACACAGAGCTGCTAGGAGCTATTGTAGGGGTGCATTTAGTCCTTTGTAGTTATTAAGAAATAAAACTACACACGTCAGTCAGTGGGGAGGCTGGGAGAAAAGTCATCTTTTGCAGCGGGTGTACAACCATCCATATCCTTAATGTACAGGATTTGTATTGCAAATCCAGAGCATGCTATTCTCATTCAGATTGGGAAGATTAATTTTATGATAATTCAACAAAATAATAGGACTTACTGGGTTTTTACTTACATGTTAATACATTCCTTCAGGCTTATGCAAAACTGATACACAAAGGCTCCTTCTGGTGGACTTCAGCAGCATTATCCAAGTGGTGGAATGGAGAAGCTGGAGATCACCAAACCTATGTCCTGGATTCCACTGAAAATTCTAGAGAAGGTGGCTCTGCAAGACTATCCCGTTAAAGAACCATGAAGAAATTGTCCCTGCCTAAAGGATGAAAAACAAATTATGGCAGGAAGTTATACCTTTGGGAGCACAAGAACAGGACAGAGGTGGGGAAAGGGCAGCAGGGGAAATCTTCCCTGTTCCTTGGCCTCTGCAAAGCCCCGGAGTCCCACCTGTTCTTGTCCCTCCCGTGGCAGTGAAGCTGTGTGGTGCTCTCCTTGTTGACTCGTCTGATTATTTTCCTTTTTTCTCCCAATGTCTCTGGAAAAATTGATTTGAGACATCCCAGGTCTGATCTGCAAGCCATTGGAGAACCTGCCTCATTTCTTAGCAAACTGATGGGCTTTATTTTTAAAATGGAGCAGGGCTACTGTGGAGCTCTGACCTTTTTCAATTCCTGCTGCTGCTTAGCCAAGACTTCATTGCTGTAGGGCAGCGCCCTCGGGTTTTGCCATGGATACCCGCTTATTGCAACAACAGCAGATGAAACATCCCCCGGAGAAGCTCCACAGTTAAATAAGTTAACTGGAGAGCGAGGGACTTACTGTGGGAACTGTTTGGTTTGTTAGTTTTACTAATGCTCAGTCTGGATGCTGGCCACCAGCGAGGCTGTGAACAGGGAGATCTTGAGGGGAGCTGCATTCAGTGGCATTTGGTTTAGGTTATAGCAGGAAATTCTGCATCTGAGCCCTCTGTCTCAGATTTTCTGCTTTGGTGCCCTGAATGTACCATAACCATTGCTTAACCCAGAGCTGCTGCTGCAACAAGAATTAAAAACTGAAAATCATTCTTCTTTGGGCCACTTGTAACGAAATAGTTGAGCAGAGGATGCTCCCAGTCAGGGCTGCTTTTTGGCTTTGGTTTCTGTAGGAATCTTCCAGTGGGACGATTTCCTCTTCTGAATATTCCAGGACTGGGGGTGCTGAGTGAACCCTGTTTCCTTTTGCTTGCTGCCCTGGTTACACACAAGCAGCCCATCAGCTCTAGTGGGCACACAGTGATCTGGTTTAATGTTCCAGTAACCTGCATTAAAAAAATGTGGATATGGACATTAGTAACTCTGGGACTGAGAGAACAACTAATGGGACACCTCACTCAATTCTGCTGGACCACAAGCAAATGGTAGAGTGTGGCTACAGGAAATGCCATTAAAAATCTAATTCTACTTCCGCAACCTTTCCTGCCCACCCACTTGATGTCCCTTCACAAAATGAAAATTGCCTGTCTGTGCCATGACAAAGGACAAACAGAACCATGGCAATTGCAAACAAGATTCCTGAAAAAGAAGGGGCTTTGGGGAGAAATTGCAGGGCTCATAGCTGCCTGGAGGATCCTGCCACAGGAAGTGCACTGCAAGCCTTGGATGTAAGTCTAGATGAAAATAAAGGCATAAAATATGGCCAAGGAAACTCAGAGGCTGTGCCATCGCATTGCTCATACCTCTGCAGCTGCCAGCAGGGAGAATGTCCATATTCAGGAATGTTGTGCTTTTCTCTTTGTGCCACCATCACCGTTGCCCAGGAGTTCCTCAGAGCACAGCTTGGCACTTTTCCTTCCACAAGCCCTTGTGCCAGTCGTGTGTCAGGGGAAGAAGGAAGCACCTGTTGGGGACCAGGAAGGGCTAGGTCAGCAAGGAAAGGTGCCTCGGTGGGCCGTGGTGAGCACGTGCTGCAGCCACCCTGAGCAGTCACACCCACATTTCGTGGTGCTGGTTGCTCTGCCCTTGGGGAATTTCTCCTCTACCATCTCCAGTTCACTGTTTATCCAGGTCCAGCTCCTGGGAGCTGTGTGTGCACAGACTGTGCCCAGCCTTGGCAAAGCACTCTGGGGAGCTGGAATGACACTGGGCTGGGGACACAGCCCGTCAGCCCGGGCCTGCCAGCTGGGCATTGTCACAGTCTGACAGCAGGGAGCTGGGCTGGCTTTCTCAGCAATCAAAATACTGCCCTTGATTAGGATGGTGGCTTGTTTTCTGGCATTGTTGGCATCTCTGCCAAATAGTTTTGTCATCACCAGTATTGTAATGTCTTGGCCTAGAGCAATGGTAACCCTTGCCATTCCTGTGACCTTGGAAATGATCTCTCTTTGACCTCTTAGTGAATGACTAATGAAAAGTGCAGATGTTCATATTGCAACTAAATTATGCAACAAATCCAGGAAACCCTTCACTAGCTGATGTTAGTTTCTTCTTTACTTCACAGAAGGCAGGAAAGGGATGATAAAGGGTTAGAAACAGAAAAGGAACAGGACAAAGCAAACAACTCACAGTGGTTTCTGGGACAGAAGTTTCTCTCCACATTTTCTACCACAACTCCTCCATTAATATTAAGCACTGGGGAACAGGAGCTGCAAGATAAAGAGAGATCCAGAAAACATTTTCCTGCTACGTCAGCGTTAGGTGATGTCAGCAGAACGTTAAATATGTGGGTTAAAATACTCCCCATTTCTTCAGGTTTGCCTTTGGTGATGTCATGGAGGAAGAGTCTCTTCAGGAACTGGCTCAGATATCCCCAGATCTGAAAGGCAGGGCACAGGGAGAAGGGAGAGAAAGATAAGGAGATAAAACCACTTGTCCTCACCTGCTAAACCCAACCTCCAATAAAGTTACTGTTCCTTTCCTGAATTCCTGCACAGAAAATGTCTCTCTTTAATGGGAGTATTGTCCCATCTCTCTCAGGCTGGGATTTAATTACCAGAAGGGTTTTCCTCCCTCAAAAAGTTTTTTAGGAAAAAAACATTCCATTTGAGTCAAACATGCAAACTACATCTCAAAATAGTTAAACAAATATTTTTGCTATTTCAATTTTGTGTTGTACTTTGGGAAAATATTAATTGTAACTTCATACTTTTGAAGTTTGAAAACCGTAAAACTACATTTTAAAATGAGCAAGAAAACATTTAATATTCTTTAAAGGAAGGAAGCAGAAAATGTAAGGCCTTTTGAAACAGCATTAGTAATTTTAATTTTTTTTTCCCAAATATTTGTGGAGTCATTATGTTAAAACAAACTGGTATTTTCTGATTTAAAAAAAGAAAATGCCAGAAGGCTTCTAACAGTGTTTGCCAAAGCTGCCAGGGCCACATCTCATGACCTTTTCATGGGAGTGCACGTGACACTGGTAGCACAAACTGAGCAGGAACTGCCCACCCACTCCAACCAGGGAATAGTCAGGGCACAGAAGAACATTCAACAAGATGTCTCAGCTCTGGCATGTACAGCAGCTGTATGGACACAACAGATATTCTTAACAGCAGAAGACGAGTGACTCCAGAGCTGGAACACATCCATAGCATTGGGGCAGACCCAGTTTCTATCCCACTTCCCACGGGTGAGCACATCCAGGTCTCACCCGTGGATCACCTGCTTAACCTCATGGTCCTTTTTTCCAGGTTGCTGTATTTTAGTCCTCACTAATACAGACTCTCCTGTCACATCACAGCCAATGAGATAAACATCTACTCTGATATCACTTTTCCACTTGTGATACTTTTAGAAGGTATTTAATGCCCACAATGAACCTGGCCAGGTGCAGAACACCATACACAAAAAAAAAAAAAAAAATATTGGCATGGTAATTAACCTTCCTTAAAGGTTTTGTTTGAAACTCTTAGAGCCTTCTAGTTACCATGTCTACTCTATTCAAACACAAGGCAGCAAAGGTTCGTTGCAGTGGCTCTGAACAGGATATAAACACAATTGGAATGCCAAGACAACAAACCAACATACCAGCATTGGATACAGAGCTTTATCCATGGAGCCTGGAAAGGTTTTCAAAAAGAAAAACACAGTTACCTGCACTGAAATGTGGGCAGGATGATTCCAGCTTCTACATGATCTCAAAAAATCCAAAATGGGCCTTTTACAAAAAAACCCCAAACAGTTATGATGGTGCCACAGCAGGGCAGCACGATCACTGACTGGAAGGGTCAAAGCTCATTTGGGCAATGCCATCCAATTCCTGACAGTCCAACACCCACATCCAACCAGCTGGGGCAGTGATTCCTGATGAGGAAAAGCCATCAACAGCCCAACAGGCAGTCACCAGCAGCACGATGTCCCCAACACTGCAACAGGACAACAACATCAGCTGAACATGGCAAGTGGAACAGAGGCAGGCCCCTTCCTGCTGAATCACACAGCCCAGTTAGTGCCCCTCATGCCTTTAGATCCTGGGGAAGCACATAGAGAAAGGTGCAAGACAGTAAGGAGGGCACGTTTTACATGCATTCTAGGAGGACACAAAGGCTGGCAGATCAGCTGATCTGTATTTTGAAGTCGAGCTCGTGAATGGATCAGTACTAAATCAGGAAATCCATTCTGCTGCTGGGAGTATGGTTTGCCTTTTGCCAGCCTGGGGGTGCCAGGGCCAGTCCTACCTCAAAGGACATTTTCATCAGCCTATGAGGAGAGAAAAACCACTCTTCTCTTTCCTTACCAGAAGTGTGGCTGTGACAGCACCATCCATAAGGAGGCCTGTTAAGAGTGAGGAAGGTGCAAGTAGTGGGGAACGTTACCCTGGGCCAAGCCACATTCAGAATAGTTTGGAGAGTTTAATCATCCTCTCGCTCATCTCCCTGCTGCTGGTTGCTGGACCACCAGAGAAAGGTGCTCAGATGATGAACTGGATGAGCTCAGCCATTGTGACAGACACAGGTCAGCACTGCAGAATGATTCCAACTGCATCACGCAGCCAATGGCTGAACAAAAGCTAGAAGGGCTCAATGAAAAGGGTTTTGCTAAGCTGTTCTCTTTAAATAGACATTTGCCATCTTTCTGTGGTTTTTTCAAAAGCTGTTTCAGCCCAGTGAAAGTGTTTCTGAAATGCTACATGCTCGTGTTTGGAGTCTGACAATGTTCCACAAATTCAGATGTTCTTCTGTACAGTTATATAGATACTGTTCCGTAAATTAAACATTAATGCCTAAACAACCAACTGCTGTCTGCAGCCCTGCTGCTACAGACCAAGAATGAACATTACTTAGGAAAGGGAGACCTCCAAGGAAAAGAGTCAGGTGTCTGCAGAAAGCAATTACCTGTCAGTGAGTGATACCTGACTCCATATAAATCCCACTGTTACAGCAGGAGCATGGCAGACAGCTGTCCTTCCAAAGAAAAAATGGTTGTAAAGATTGTATTTGCACTCCAATTTAGTAATTTGAGAATAGTTCGAGCTACTGCATTATCTCTGCCCTTTACTGAATGCAATAATCATGGCATATTCCAAACAAAATGTATCTCCCTTTGCTGTAGATCAGTAGTGAGCTGCATTTAATAGGCAAGGAGAGAAAGAGGATTAATCCAGTTGGCGGTAGGTCAGAAAAGGACATTTGAGCTTACACCTTTCTGGAGATGGCACAACTTTGAGGAAGTACCTTGGGAAGGGTTGAAGAAAATCCACCACTTTAGTTTTATTTCACAGTGTTCCCAGGAACTGAACATTACCCCTCTCCTTGTCTGCTCCAGCAAACCAACGACCTGCATTTAAGAACCATTAATAACAGAAAGCATTCCTGTCAAACTACAAAACATTTGTTAATACACCCTCAAGAAGGAGAGGCTTAGCTAACCTGGATATTTAACACGCAGTTTCCAGCATTTTTCTATTCTTACAACGAACTCGTTGTTGGATCTCAGCATATCCACACCTCACACATATAGAGCAGTTAGTGCCTGCAAAAGACACCCTGGGCAGCAAAGGGTAAACTTTCCCTGTGCCCAGGGAAGAGCATTACCTTAATCTCTTATCTAGGCCTGCTTTTCAGTGGCACTTGATACAGGAGCTATACCAAACACTTCCTTGAATACATAAAGCCAGGGATTGGGTTACACACGATTCAAGATCTGTGCCACCAGTAAGACAAAAGCTCCTATATTACCTGGCACATGCCTGCTAAATTATTGAAGTGTCCCTTCAAACTGAATATATTCACTGGATAATTAGTCAACAGAAGAAAACGGTCTCTCTTTACAAAGCTAATGTTGGCAGGTATTGTATCTTTTATGCACTGTAACAAAAAGCATTTGCAGAACTGATGCAACACAAACATTTGGAATTGCTCTGTCCGTGCACGAGTGTTCCCAAGGAACATGGTCCTCTTTGTGGTGCTGCCTCAGTCTCATATTACCTTACAACCAAGACCTAAAAATGAGAATTACTGTTACCAAATGTAGCACCATCCCCATTTCAGAAGCAGGTAAATGGTGCAAACACCTGGAAGTTTGCTTAGCTCCTGAGGACGTGGTTTAGTGTATCAATGTAACAATCATCATATAGGCTTGGAAATCATGTCACAGAATGAGTGAGTCAGTCCTGAGGGAGCAGAGGACAGTGAAGGCACTGGACACTGGCCACTGTCCAGCAGCAGTTTGGGTCCCAGCTCTCCACTGAGGATTTCTAACTCCATAATTTCACAGACAGAGCCCTGGGTGCTGTGCACCTCCCTGTCTGTGGTGGGCTCAGCAGCAGCACCAGGCTGGCCTGGAGCCCGGGGCCTTCAAGGCCAGCAAGGAAGGGAGGAATTGGCCTGGAGTGCAGGAATCTCGAGGCCAGCAGCGAGGGGAAGAGGAAACATGTTTGGTTGACTTGGTTCAGAGGACCTTCAGGGCCTGATAGTGAGAAAAGGGGAACAAATACATGACCTGCTTGGTCAGGTGTCTCTCTGAGCAGCTAAAAGAGCATTGCAGAATTTGTTCTAAAAACTTGGTTTATGTTAATGGATATCAGGTACACTCCTGAAAAACTCAAAACTAGAAATTGTTTCCATCTTCTTCTGTTCTCTGAGTATTTTGAGATAACTTGCTTTTACAAATAACTGTGCCTTGTATTCCAGCACACGTGCAGAAGCACTCCAGCTCCGTGCAGAACCCCAGGCGTGCTGCAGGGAGAGCTCTGCTCAGGAGCCATCAGCACTGCCATCGCCTGGCACCACAGCAGAGTTACAGCATCGGCTTCAAACTGCAGCGTTCTGTGCATCTTGCAACTGCCGGGGTACAGACAGTTTCTGGGGAATTGTTCCTGTCCTGAATTTGGTCATTATTGTGTGCTGCAGCTCCAGATGATGATCATCACCTGGCTGGTAAAGCTGAACAACCCTGGGAAATGCTTCACGCAGTGAATCTGCATCAAAGATTTTTTTAATACATCAGTCTTACCAAAATGACTGCAAATGACACTTACTTAGCCAATCTGAAGACTTAAAAATTATCAGCCGCTTCATTTTGCCCAGGTTCATCTCTGCAGAAAGCAAACAAATTAGAAAGAAATGGCTTCTATCATTTCAAAGGCCGGATAATGTAAAACCTGCTGATAGTGATCTGCCACAATTCCTCATCGTGGGCAGTTGCCCAGACACCTCATCTGCAAACAGCACTTCTCCACCATTAAACTGAGCCAGGCCTAAGCAGTAGTTTTATTGAAATGTCCCACATACACCTAATCCCACCTGGATCTCAAATCCACGCCTCTCTAGAGAACAACTCAGGGACCAGCTTTCCTGGCCTAGGAGCTAAGCCAGAGTACTCACCAATTCAGGATTGCATTTCCTGTGGCAGATGGTAAATCAATACTCTGCCTGCCTGCCATTGTGCAAACATGTCTTGTTTCATCTGTGAAAGGCTCTAGCAGACAAACTTTGCCAATTATTTAGTTCTCTGAAATACATTTCATTAAACCAATGTGCAAAACCACTGACATGTGAGAGCAGCAGCAGGAAACTCATCTGAAAATGTTGTAAATTGTTGCCGTTTTGAGGAGTTTAACTGGGCTGCTCTTTATGACAAAGATTATTTTCCTGCAATAAAACATATTGACAGCAAACTTTCAGAGAACGAAAGAAGTTATTTTATAAATCAAGCATTCCTATGCTTAGCTTTGGGTACATGTTAGAATCTTACATTCTTCCCTCAGGTTTTTTGGACAGGTTACTGCCATAGAATAGCAAATTAATACATTTCCAGAAATGCACTTACACTTTAAAGGGTGTGAATAAACTCTCACTTATTTTTGATGCTTGAAGGGATACAGCTGTGTGTACTTTACAACAGAACCTCACAATAGTTCCAGGGAAGAGCAAATTGCCCATGTGTTCTCTTAACTTGAGTAGTGGAAAACAATTCAGTTCAAAGCCTGACTCTCCTCCCAGCTGAACACATCCAATGTGCACAGCAACATAATGGAAACTATGTCCTTCTAAAATTAGTCTGAACAAGTAGCAAGTGATGACTAAATAATTCTGAAGCCTCACTGACAAAGAAATTCAGTCCAGCAGAGCAAGTACTCAACATGTTAACACAGAATGTGTTATGAAACAAGGCTCACCAGTGCTGGCCTCAGTGTCCACTGCAGGAGGTGCAGCTCCACGGGATCCCAGAGAAATGGACCTGCTGAACTCATCTATTTTCTCTCACTCATTCACATTGTTGAGTGTTTAAACAAAACGAGATTTTTTTTTAAAAGCAAGAAACAATGACACATTCCATTCTTCCCTGTTGACACGGGTGGGAGTTCTGCACACACCAGTGATCACATACACCTAATCTTGAGCCTGCAGTTGCTTGGTGGCATTCAGTTGACTGGGAAGTCTGGAAAAATGTGCTAACAACGAAGGATTGCTGCATAACAATCACAACCTTAGGGAAAAAAATCAGCAGAAACCAAAGAAATGTTTGAGCAAATGATCAGCTACTGATACAAGTGCTGGGAACTCTTTCCTACCTTGAAGAAAACAAATAGTCCACGAATGTGAAATCTAAAACTATGTAAAACATAGAGGTAGCAGGAAAAAAAAAGTATCTTGAGAAATCGAACAGAAAAAGATCATCCCTCCACAAAGCAGGGTTGGGTGTATTTCAAGGACTTTCCTCTATACCAAACAAGAAATACCCACCCAGTAAAAGAGAGTTTATGTAGAGTCTATGATTCATTTGTACTCACACTGTCAGGTGTTTGGCTGCTGAAAGAGCAACGAACTTGATTCATCCTCACAAAACAAAAGGCCTTTCACACCAGTTCTCCCAATTCTTTGAGGCAAACCCACAGGAATCATTCATAGTGGAACAGCAGTCAGAAAATGCATTGGATCTCCAGCTCAAGCAGCTGGAGGAAAAGGACCTGACTTTCTGCACATGTCTCTGAATTACAGTGAAAGGACTTTTAAAAGTGAAGCACATTACCTTGCCCACATTATTATAACAGAACTTCTGAATATAAAAAAGCATTTAGTAAAAATTTTATTTGAAATGTAGCATGAATCCGTAACCATCAGCATTAAACCAGAACAGTTTTACAGAGAATTTGTACAATATGCCATGTATTTCTATACATGCTCCCCCCATCCCCTTTTTATTCAGTCATTATCAAACAAACAATAGTTAGACAGGAATAATAAGCATTCACTTCCAAAAAGAAAACTTTGGCATGTATACAACTGGCTAGTTAAAAGTAAACAGTGGTAGATTCAAGTCAGAAAGAGACCCACTCGTTTTGTTTCACAGCGTTTTTGATCAGGATGAAGCTCCCCAGCACTACTTTCTACTTAATACAAAAATGAGTATTTTTTTCAGTCCTGAACACCCTGTTACAGGACAAAATTATGCTAAGAGAGATGTAAAAAAACTCAACTTTTAACTCTAAAAGGTGTCAGCTTCAAAGCAGTTTAGGTCAAAGGGACTTTGCACACATTGGTTTGGCCATGAATAAAACCTTTAAAGGTTTGCTCATGTTCCTGAACCCTGTGTCACTGAGCTGTTTCACCACTTGGCACCACTGCAACTTCTCCCTTCAACTACAAAAAGTTCGCTCAGGAGTCATGTCCACTGCAGGAGTGTCAGAAAAATCTGAAGTTTGCACTGGGCCCATCTTCTGTCTTGAGTTTCTGTCACTGCTGTTGGCCCCTTACATACCTTCCTAGTCATCTAAAAAAGGAGGGAAAACTATTTGCAAGGCATTTCTTCCTGGCATACAGCAGACAATGCTTCCATTTCAAAAACCAGAAAGCAATGAAAGAACCCCTGAATTATTAATAAGAAAAAAACAAGCCTCCTTTGAGAAGAATTACTGGTGCTTCTCCAAGTACTTACAAAAAATACAGTATTTATACAATGTCTCCAGAACTATTGTAATTAACATATTTTAATGTAGTACTAACAAAATAAATCCAGAGATACAAATGGTTGCACTTCAAAGCAGGAATATCTACCCCAGATGTTGATTTTGCTGCAATTTCATTATTGCTGTGGAACAGAGAGTGGTTAAGTCATGTCAATATGAGTCTCTCTTTCTTACATCAGAGTATCTAATTTGGGAAATGTTCTCCAGCAAGTCAGAATACATTTAGTGTAATTTTTACAGTTCCTGCTAAATGTTTGTGATCCAAAGTTGACTGAACCATGGTGCAACAGGGCACAAATGGCAGAAGAGCAGAGGCAGGAAGGGCTGAACAAGTGGAGGAGGTCAAGTCAGACTCATTTCTTATTCCTGGGCTTCAGCTCTTCTGCTGCATTTCGCAGAAAAATGTAGTTTTTCTTTTGTGGATTATAGAATTCGTGACCCTGAAGACAAAAATAATCTACATTTACTCTTCAAAGAAGAAATATCAGCATTACTTAAAAATATAAGAATATGAATATTTGGTAAGTTTGGTTTATTAAGGTTTAATCTTAAAGCCTTAAAGACCAGATACTGGACCACAGCTGGTGGATTAGAAACAGGTTACTTTAACAAGCAATTACAATAACTATATCTATAAAGTAAAATTTAAGAGACTTTTATCCATTTTTGAAGTATAAAATATTTTTAATAAAAAGCCCCCACATGTTTTAAGTTCTACTTTACAGATGCAGCCTAAGAACTCAGTATGATTTCTTTTACATGTCATTCTAGGCAGCGAAGAAACTAAACCTTTAATGGCCACCCAGCTTCACTTTATATTTTCTATCTTTTAAATAACATAAGGTGGTATTTTTTCAAAGTGAAGCCCAAGTTCTACAGGCAGCTGCAGAGCTTTCTGTTCCCCAACTCCAGATGCAAACGTGCTGCTTTGCATATTCATTTCATTTGCATACACATCACCAAATTAATACCCAAGTATGCAAATCAGGGAGAGTAAACACTAATAAAGCTACTGAAGTCCAGCGTGTGTGTTGGAAATTACCAACGCTATGGACAAGAAATGGTTCTGGGAAGGAAGGTTAGTACTTAGCACCTACTGATTTTACTACTTAATATTGGTTTGCAGATCTGAAAGATACCCCTGCAGTCTGCCCAAGCATCAGAACCAAACAATTCATCTGCCCTGGCACCAACAAATATTTTAATCCGGGCAGAGGACTAAATACAATGCAGTGAATTAAAATGTAGCTCTCAGTGGCATGCAATTGAGTTAATCTATGTGATTTCTGCGTTCATTTCACTCAAAACCACAAGGAACATTATCTTCAAAGCACCATGAAAATTAGTTACATTTCAAGCTTGCTGCCCTCCCTTCTTAAACTATTGGGAAGTATTGATTTTCCACAGATTATGGTTTGCTGTGGTTCTGCTGCATCTGTATTGTTAAGCGTGGAAGAGAAATACATAAATAAGCACCATCAAAAGCCTCACTGAGTGGCAGGGAAAATTTAATACAGGGCATTCAAACACTGGGGTGTTTATAATCACAGTCACAGCTTTTTTCTTGCACAAGCAGCAGAGATGTGCATTTCACAAGCTCTGTGGGAAGCTGTTAGGGAGCCACAGTGCCCTGTGACACTGCCCACGGCACAACGTGTGTGAGCAACCACAGCTGCCTCTGAATCAGGGAATTTACATTTTGCTCATCCACATTTGCATGCCAGCATCATTTAGCAACCTTGTCCAGCTGGAGCTGAAACATCACGAACTCACAGGTTCAGCGTTAAACTTCATCAGGTGGCCAAAATGGCCATTTTACATTTTCTAAGAAATTAGAAAGACTCAGCTACTATTTATAAAGAACAGCAAAAGCCACACAAGAAAAAGAGTCTTAGTTGTGAACTGCAAGTATGAACATGAGTCTAAACCTTTCTTACCTTTGACCAATCATAGCTGGAAGCATATGCAAATATATTGCCATTGTGGTTGAAACAACAAGCAGATATTGGCTGGTCCAGCTGCTCTGAGGTTTTTAGCTTTGTCCGTGCATCTTTATCCCAAAAGCTGAATCTCCCATCAGACCCTACTGTGGCCAGAGTACCATGGACAGGGTGGAATGCAATCCCATTGACCTGCAGAACCACACAGAACAGCATGTAAAACACCACACAGAGCAACAGGTGATGGGAACACGCACAGCACATGTGCTGAAGCCTGCAAGAGTTAATACACAAAACTTCAACTAGATGCAGCTCTTAACTTTTAAAAGTATTCTCAGAGAAAAAACCCAAAAAACAACCAAAGAAAAACCACCACAGCAACAAGAAAAGCACCATCTTTTTTGCCTGGTACCTAATAATTCAATGCACAATGCCATTACACAACTATCATTTCAATATCTGCAAAATTAACAAGTGTCAACTCCACTTGTTGACAAGAAGATTCAATGAAAGGCTGATCTAGTGCTTGTTTTATGGGAAGTATAAAAATTTGCCTTTCCTCTCATAAAGAATGACTATGACAGGTCTTTAAACATGTCTAAGATAACTCTAGGCAAGATAAAAGGTCAAGGAGAACAAACAATTCAGAGCCAATTTCACATTAGGAGTTTACAGTGTATATAAGATACATGGTACATGTTGGACACTCACAGCATAGATGTCCTGAGGTGCTGATGTGTTTGTTCCATTGGAGCGATGGCATTTAAAAGTGAAATTATCTTTCGCACTGGAAAGAAAATAGTTTTTTTAAAAAAAGGCTTTTTACTTTCATCATTGTGAACTGAGCAATAAAGAGAGGATGTTTTATTGAACACTTACGGGTTTGGGGGGTTGATATAATGAATAGCTACTCTGCCTTCAATACTTCCAAGGGCAAATCCAGTTGGTTTGTTCACTTTGTCTTTGAAAATAGCAACACAGCGATGCTGAATTTGAGAAAGATACAAAGGAGTTTCAGACAGAGACATCTTTTCCACAGGGACACAAAACATCACAGGCATCAATGCAAGGTAAAGCAAAACCACTAGCAAGGTCAAGAGATAGCTCAAATCCTACTGAGAATTTGGGCCACAGTATTTAAATTTCTAAATACTTGTGAAGATCAGCAGCAGATCAATGGCAAACCAGGTCATTGCCATGCTAATATAACTTGTTTTTGAAACACTGCATGTTTTTACAAAAAATGTCAAGCCCAGAACATCAACAAGCTGTATAAATACAAATATTATTATTTACCTGGTGTTTAAGAGGAGATTCTATTCTTCTAAATTCAGAAGGCTGGTTCTCTAACTGATAAACTATCAAACCCCTTTCTGCAGTGGCCACAGCTGCCATAGGATGAACCTGGATAAGGTTGTAAAACAAGTTGGAAGAGAGACACTTGTGTTAATTGCATGGCAGAACACCCTGAAGAACTTAAAGGAATGAGAGGGAGGGAAATAGGAAGCAGATAAAGAAAAAAGTTCAATTATTCACATATCTTCAAACACAACAAGTCAGTTTTCCCCCGCCACTGAGAAATTAAACACACCAAAAATCTTCTAATTATGAGCTGACTCTTCCAGTGTGAAGTGTAATGGTGGTTTACAAACGTGTCCAGAACTAAGGGTAGGTCAATCCTCATGCTGATTTTTGTGATGTTAAAAGGACACCAAGTGTGTTTTGTATGATGAAAATCCCTATTTTCCAGAGCCTGATCAAGAAGATCAGATTATGTTCTACTACTACAACCACACAAAGACCAAACACTAACAGTATTCAAGTCTTACTCTACAGAGGCCCCCAAAACTTATTCCTGCTCCCAGTTACCCAGCTGGCACCAGTTTACCACACATCCTGACTCACCACATCTGCACAGTAACATCTTTCAGGGAGCTGCAGTGTCATCATAGGTGTGGGTGAACGGGTATCCCAGAACTGATGGGAACAGAGAAATAAACAAACTTACACTTGGAGCTCAGGATACACTTAAAATTACTACAGGAGAGAGAATATAACTCTGTTACAGCACCAAGCTGTTTCATTCTTGTTACAGCCAGAATATGCAACTCTCTGTGAAGTGAGGCTATTCCATTAATTATTAGAGCTTAATAAAATATTTTCACTTCACATAAATATTTTATACGCATATTACCAGAATGCTTTGTGTCCATTTGTTCAGGTAAAAATCATACCTTCAATGTTTTATCCCAGCTTCCTGTCATCACACAGCTGTAATTTGGTGCTTTAATCCAATGGATAGTCTTCACAGGAGCATCATGCTGAAGAAAGGAAGGACAAACACATGCAAGAAGCAATCATTAGAGACTCTCTTCTTAAATTATAACTCTCTTCTTAAATTATAACTGGTAACTAATTCTAGCCACCATAATTACATATTCTACAAACAGACATTAACTTCTGATTTGAGAATGTAAATTGTAATCCCTGTTATTGGTGCAGCAGAAAGCTGCTATTTGTAAAGTGAATTGAAAGACTTCTTCAAAGTTTTCTTCCCCTCTAATGCAGCAGGGTGACTTAGATCAATGCAGCAGTGGAAAGAGCTCTCTTAAGTAAAACAGAAGAAACAGGTGCACAGGGTTTTTAAGTCACTTTGATCACCTGTTCAAGTGTACTTCACTGTCTTAAAAATATAAAAATTAGAAAGGTAGCTTTTAATAAAAACAGAAAAAGAAAAAAAACATTTAGTACTTTGGGTTTTACTTACTTGTGCAATCTGAATTGCTTGATTACTGTTGAGATCCCACATTTTGGCAGTTTTATCACAGGAAGCAGTAAATACTTTACTCCCATCCTAAAAAACAAGAATAAAATCAAGAGATTAACTGGCTCTATTGGAAAACTGTCAAGTCTTATTCTCTCCTAGTAACAGTGTAACATCAATGTAACATGTACAGGGATTGCAAGACAAAGAAGAAACAAAAAATCAAATTTATTTATGACTACGTTATAAAAGAACAAACGGTGCTGGTTTTATCTAGCTTTTAATACACTCCTAACTTTTAAACTCACTTTTAAGCCTTCTTACATCCATGCCAGCCCATCCCATTAGGACACACTTAGCACACACTTACGGCAATTTAAGTCTATACAATAACCATGGGCTGCAGCCACACTACTGCCACACAGACGAGTGGCACTCGTCTGCCTGCAAACCACACTACTTTAGACTTTTGGTAAAAAATGTGCATTTGTTTTTATGTAAGAACATACATCACTCCAGCAGGCATCTAGTACGGGCCCTGTGTGCATCTGCTGAGCCTTTGGAATTGTCTGTCCGTTATCCTGAACTTCCCAGCAGCGAACCTGGAACAGGAGAAGCAAATGCTGATAAACCATATTAACAGGAACCTGAAAAGACTTGTCTTGAAGACACCAGCCTTAGTTTATCCAACAAAAGGTATGGTTAGAAACACCAATGTCTAGGGTTTTTTCAGCACTCGTGAACCTCATTTTTTCTGCTTATATTCCTTTCACCTGTAGAGTCAAAACTCAACCCCACAACTTCAATTCCACCTCAAGAGTACCCTGCAGACCTGTCACCCCTCACCACACTGTCCTGGAGAACCCTTAACCCTCAGCTGGGCAGAACACAAGTTAGAAAACATGCCCACATCGGTCTTCCCTCCCTGCCTGAGCCAGCTGGGATCTCACCCTTCAAACAAAAAAAACTTGTTATGATAACTTAATCAATAGTTAATCTTTTTGGGTATGCACTGTCAAAGTGGATGATTTATCAACTACATCAAACTTAGCGCCTTGGTACCAGACACAAATTTTGCAGTTCTTCAAAAAGTTAGGTTTTCAGGTGCCCTGCACAAGCTTTTAGGATCCCATTTTGCAGTTTAGGCACTTTATTCATCTACATGTCTAACTGAGAGTACTTACATCATTTGCCCATGATCCTGCAATGAGGAAATTACCCGGCAGCGTCGGTGGGCTAAACGCTAAACAAGATATGCTGTCATCAGGTGGAGATGTTACTTCAATATCCTATAAAGGACAGGAGACAGAACAAAATTTGCCACATGTCAAAACTGTGAGTAGAGCTTTCACTACTTCTATAGAATGAGTCAGTAGGTCCTGCTGTGACACAGGAACACACACAGCAGTAGAGGAGGCTGACACACGTACCTTCATCGGGTTGTGGTTATCTGCTGTGGTGCTGCCGAACATGCTGGTACCTCCGGTACCAAACCCCGACGTTGATCCGAACAGACTCATCCTTGCCCTGCGACAGAGCAAAAAGCTGAGCCCTGCAAGGCCCTCAAGCGTGCCCGGCGCGTCTCACCGCAGCCACCACACCAGCACGCCCCTGGGAGGCACCCAGGGATATACAAATATAACAAATAAAATATCATAAAATAGAATAAATAAGTAAAAAGACACTTCTTGTTGCTGCTGGATCCCCCACGCCTCCCG
>VZTG01008314.1:590497-662113 GCA_013397845.1 Melanocharis versteri | reverse complement strand
GAGGTTCCGGCCGGGCCGTGAGGGGAGGTTCCGGCCCCGCCGTGAGGGGAGGTTCCGGCCAGGCCCCGCCCCGATCCGCCCCGGCAGAGAGAACGCGTGGATCCCGTTTTTTGTCCCAGAGGGAAAGGATCCATCCCGTTGTCTTTCCCAGAGCAAAAGGGTCAATCCCGTTTTCTGTCCACAGCAGCAGGAGGCGCTGCGAGTGGTGTGTTTCTTGCGGATATCCCTGAGCCGCAGGTGACCTGACCCTGCTGTGATACCAGCCCTGTGTTCACTGCGGTTACAGTGCCTGCTGTAACTCTGCCGCTGCACAGTAAATAAAAAGGACGTTTCATTCAAATTTAATACTGGTGGAACAGCCATTTAAAAACCCAACTAGGTAAATCTACTAAATATATTGTCAGTAGGATCCGTGCTGATGACTGTGGAGATCAATTTTGGAGGTGTTTTCTGTGCAGTCAGTCTCCCTCACATAAAAATTAATGTTCTTAAGTCACCACAGTTTTCTGCTTCTCCTTAGTGTTTTAGAGCCAACTAAATAAATAAAATGAACAAGGGATTCTGTTATGATGTGCATTATTAACAGGATTTTTTATTAAATTCTTAATCAGTAACATCCTCTTTCTTACTTGTTCGTTGAAGATGAATAGTAATTTGATTCCTGGAAGATTTATAGTTGCTTGAGATATGCAGTAATAACGAATTATTTCTGGCTTTTAGGTCTAAATTTACAGCAAACAAAAAACCCTACAATGCTGTAGCTAAAAAAATTCCAAAAGGAGGCACGTGCAATAAATTCTTAACTAAATCTTTCCCTCCCTTCAAAAAGAAAAAGCATCATCTTGTGCTTTAAGACAGAAGGCAAAACAATTCCTGGATTCATTTTTGAACTTCACTTTTTTCTGGCCAGAAAAACCATATTTCATTATCTTTTCTGTGTGTAGCATTGCATTTGGCACTGTTTTACAGCAGAAACCACAGAATGGAAATAGCAGTATTCTGCAAAAAATCATAATTTCTCTTATAGTTTGAACAAAGGAAAAGAGAAAATTATACTCTAGATACAGTAATAAAGAAACTGAACAAGGAACTGAGTGATATTCCTTTGTCTCTGCACTTTTTTTCCCTAAGTGCAGTCAAAATAAATCAATATATAGAAAAACATTTCATTTGCAGAGCAGCATTCATAGCCATCCACCAAACTGCAGTTTGTTTGGTAAATAGACTCTGGACAGGTAATCTGATGAGAGAGAAGTTAAAACTTGAATTTCAGCCTTCAGTCTGGATGCTGCCATAATTTCCAGCTAAAAGAGAGAAATAAAAAAAAGGAGGAAAAATTAATGTGTGTAGGAAGTTAAGTAAGAAAATTCCATCCACTCATTGTATGTGCATGTAGAGCTGTGGAGTGGTTCAGAGAGACATCCCAGGGCATGGGCTTTCTCAATCTTGCCTTATTTTAGGGCTACAAAACCTGACTGGTTCTGCTATCCTAAAAGATTGTCAGATATAGGATTTGTTCTATGAGGAGTAAGAAACAGAAAACAATAGGTTTATAAGTACCTCTTTTTTCCACAGAGGCTGACAAGCAATGTAAGGTCTCTTTTGGATACTTGCTAACTTGTTTTCATCTTGCTTTGTAAATGGAATCAGGGCATCTTTGCATATGTTTAATCTGCAAAGGAAATGAAATTCTTAGATTGTCTCACACACTTAGAAATGTCTTTGTCCATCTTATTTCCTTATATTGAGCCAAAATAATGTATGAAAAGAAAAATGGATTTAAATGGATTTTTGAAGTAAGTCAGGCTGCATTTCCTGTCTGTGAAGCAGAAGGATACTTCTGTTTCTTTTGAGGAAATAACTCACCTCTCGAGATCAGAGGGAAGGAGACCAAGCCACTTGATAGAGGGAACGGTGAGATGATGGGCCTCGAAGGACATTGACTGAAATAAGAAAGGTCAGCTATAACAGTCAGTGATCTTTGGTTTAACTTGGGATGTTATTTTCCATTTCTCTATGGAACAGTTCACCCATCTGCTCCTGCCCTCTGCTCTCACCTATATCTGCCTGCCTTCCATGCTGTGTTTCCATACCTTGTCTGCAGCCATGTAACATGACAATACTTTCTTGTTCCTCTTGCCTCTTCTTCCATGATGTTCCACACTAACACAAGTATCCCTAAGCAAATTCTCACTCCAGAATACAATCTTTACCAACATAACATGATTTTGTGGAAAATCACCCATCTCACAATTAGGTTCTCCTCCTCCCAAGGTCCCTCCAGCCTTCATTCCTCTTCTAAGGCAGAAACAAAGTCAAATGGTGAACCCTTTTCTATTTGGACTGTCTGAAAACTGCCAGTGCAGCAGAGAAAAATTGTGAAATATAGTTAAATGAAACACCTGGCATTACTATCCAGTTTCTTTTTGTTGCAGGAAGAAGCTGTTCCTGCAGACACACAAGGCCTAAAATTCACTTCTTTATGTTGAAACAAAATGGTAAAAGGCAGCACCCATTCTGACAAAGGCATTTCATGCCTTCCAGCTTCCAGGCTGGGCTACAAAACAGTGTATTTGAAGGGAAAAAAAATATACTCACCACAGATCCATATTTGTAGACGCACATTATTTCTACACCTGGATTGCAGAACAGCAAAAGTCAAGTGTCTGTTTGTCTGCACAATGGGCATGTTTAAGGAGACTGTTTAAAAACTCAGTTTTATGGCACAACAGTTATGGCTTTATGATTAGTGAGGTTCTTATGGTTTACGTATATTTTTAGATTATGTCAGAACAATCAGAATCTCAGCATGTCACCTTCATGTAGTTAAACGTTTCACACTATCTGTGTGTAGTCAATTCAAACCCAAGGATAATCAGCTCTTTTACACATTGTCCAACATCTAATATTAAAAATGTCTTTCTTTATCCTGTGTAATTCATATCTCCTAATACTATTTCTTTGAGCAGCTGCTTCTCATTTTGCACAAATCTCCCTAATTTCAGGTGGGATCGATGTAGATACATCACCTTCTTATTGCGTTGGATTTCTGAGCACTCAGAACCTTCCCGTAAGAGTGAGAAAGGACATTCTAAACAAATTTTTCTTTCTTTTTACGCCTTTGAACCTCTACAGATTTACCATGTGGATCTGCATCCATAAGGGTGAAAATAGGAATTTGAAAAGAATCCCACAGCTTCCTGACCAAAAGTCGTGTATTAAGATCTGGTATGCCTCTTCCCTAAAGAAATAAAAGAAAAGCAGACAGTTTTAAATTAACTGCAACAACATCTGGCTACATATGTGTTTACATTTGCCATTTAAAAGTAAGCAAACAAACAAAATGTTGGCAGAAGTATTTCTCCAGCAGCTGTTTTGCAGGGAAAGTTCTATGCTCCTATTTTGGCTTTGTGCAGAGGGAGGGCCAGGCTGGGAGCAGCTGGGCAGGTGTTCTGGATTATGGGCACTGCAGAAGCATCAGACATTCCTCTTTTTAAGGAGTTAATTTGTAAGGTCTGGGAGTTGATGTACAGATGTACCCTGGTGTCTGCACAGGCTGGTGTAAGAGGGCCACTTTTTTATTTGAAAAAATATTTATGGCACTAATTGAACAATGTAAAACAAGTTCTTGCTGTGACTGACTAAAGCTGGACCATTTGTGGCATAGTAGAAGTATTTATCTCTCTTAGCAATGGGGAAATGTTTTTTCCTCATTGTATGCATATTTCATTTACACATTCCTGTTAATTCCCCTGGCTCCATAGCTCTTTCAGTACAATCCAAAATCAACCAATTCTGTTTCGTTTGGGTTTGCAAAACCGCAGGTCCTGAAGGACAAAAGGTCACTCAACAGCTGAGCCTTTCTGAGACTGAGCAGCAACTTTGCAGCAGCACAGGAAGCTGATAAGCTACCAAGCTCTAAGGAGATGTTTGGAGGAAATAAGTCTTTAGAATGTATATTTCATATTTCTATGAGGATAATTAAATTTAAAAAATTATTGTTAAATATGTTTCATATTAATTTTATTATGGCATTTTGCCCAAGTTTGAGCAGCTCTACAACGCTAAAGTGTTCCTTAAATTAGGTGTAGCTGGAGGATATGAAATGCAAGATGCATACCGTGATCATGATACATGGGGACACTTTATTGAAGAAATCATCATCCAGGAGTCTCTGGAAAGTTGCATCTTTTTCTACAATTAATATAAATTTGGCACGTGAGGTTAAATCTTTTGTGTTAAGGCTAGCCACATGTAAAATGATCCATCACACCAATCAATTAAAACCAACTGCTCTAAAATACCTGTTCTGGAGCCAAGAGTAGTGATCATGACTCAATTTCAGAGCCAACAAAGAAAGCAAAAATTACCAGAACGTTGTTTAACTTGGAATATTCCTTGTTTTTACTTTATTTTTTTCTGTCTACAATTAGAGTTCTTGCTCAAAGGATACTTTTAATTCCTTGAACGTTAGATGGCACAGTGACTGCCTAGAACAACAAAAATGAGATTAATCATTTTAAATAGGGAAAATGATATATTTTAAAATAACAACATTAGGTAATGAAGGACACGATTTCATCCTGAAACCACCATTCCTCCTCTATATGCAAGATCAGTTCTGACATTTTCACCTCTTTGCAAGTGTATTCAACCATTCATATGCACTATTGTGTAGTGGTCTAGGAGTCCTCCTGTCATAACAAGATGCTTCTCAAAAGTATTTCTGCCACTGTTGCAGAAAATTGCTCATCCTATGGGCATGATGCAGATAATGATATCCTGATTAATGTTTTATCTGTCTTCAGCAGAAAAAAAGTCTGCTTGGTGTGAAGATTTCAAATTTAATACAGACTTAAAACATTTAAACATTCTTTTTGGAAGACCATTAAATTCATTCTTTTTGGAAGACCATTAAACTCATTCTTTTACTGACCTCTAACCTGATTTTATGAGTATTTTGGAGCAACAACTTGAAGACATGGTAATGTTTACTTTACATCTCCAGTTAGGATTGGCTCAATCTGGCAAGCATATGGATGAGAAAACAGGAACTGGGGGAAGAACTTGGTCAAAGAGAATGTACGTATGGAAGTGTGTGGTCTGTTTTAACTCCTGACTGTAAATCACCCCCAGTGCCAGGGTGGAACAACCCAGCAGATGAAAGTATGAAGATCAGTAACAGAGCACTTTATGCTTACAAACAAAGTGTAGTGGGCAGCTCAGGTAACCTTTCAATATCGAAATGACCAACTAAGGCTTGCAATGAACACATTTTTCAGAAAATTGTGACAGTAGTCCGCACGTCTGAGTTTTATTTCTGCTTTCATACTCTGCACTGCTGTAGAAAATCTTTCAGGACTAGGCCAGTTGAATCTCATCCCCTTAAACCAATTTTGACTTGTTTTCTCACTCTGCCAGAATTCAATCTATTGTGACAGAAATGCTGTATGTTCGGAGTGCCTGGGATTCTTTGCTTCAAGAGCATTCATTTGACAGAACACTGTAATATAAAGCCTAAGGTATATAATATATACATCTTCCTCTGCAAAGATCCCATGGCAGAAAGTAGTGCTAAAAACCATATCCAAAGATTTATTCCTGGTGAGTCTAGAGCTGAGCTTCAGAATTACAATACAGTTAAGCAATATTTTCATCTGTTTTATTCACCCAGGTTGCAATGCCTCAATTTGCCACAAGCAGAGGTTTATGTAATAAATGTCCACAGTAACCTGAGCTACAAGGAGTGCAGGATATCTTGTACAGGCAGATGCTGTGGATTGTGTTTGTGGTTTATAATACATACTGTTGCACTGCAGGTACAATTCACTTTTGTACCATCCTCCTCAGTGTAACTTAAATTACCAGCAACAAAACCTTTAGTTGTAGACAGCTGGAAAAAAATAGTAAGTTGTACAGAGTAAATGGGAAGTTACTATATTGCACAGACAAAGCAAGAAATCTCTGAAAAGAATTCTGAGTGGTACTAAGCAGTGATTCACTGCCATCAGCCTTTTAAACACTAAGCAATGTTTTGTCCTCATGGACATAAAGCCTTACTTACAGTAAATAATTTTAGATACAAAGGAGCCCTTGTAAGACATGAGATACAAGTAAATTTGACAGGTTGTTACACTTCTGCTGTACTTTAAGTTTTCATTTAACCCCCAAGTCAGCCATTCATTGGAGTACAAACTGCTGAACAGGTGTCTTGCACTCTGAAGTTTAAGCACTGCCTTCACCAGATGATAACAAAAGCCCCTGTGATTTTAGCTGGCAGTTTGTCCCAAACCCTTTGGAAAAGCAAACTCTATGAATTTTCTGGGAAGAAAGAAACCTTTTGAGTGCCACAATAAACTATAACTAGGTTTCCTTAGCACCAATGAGACTTTTTATTTTAACTATTTAATTCCAGCTGATAACTTTTTGTGATATTTCCCCTTTCAGTTTAATCAGTTTAATAAGATTTGGAAACAATGACAAAAATATTCATAAGAAGCCACTTACTACGTGTAGACTTCTCCGAGGTATCTTAAGCATGCAAGAAATGTCATTGATTATTTCGTCCACAACACTTTGGCTACCAAACAGTAGAGTATCTGAATAATATATATCTCTATCAAAACAAAATATTGGATTTGTAATTATAATACTGAAACAGCTGCAGGCTCATGAGAATTGTATAAAGAGCAGATATTTTATATCTGGTTAACCAGATAAAACTAAAGCATTCTATGTACAGGAATCCTACAGGTTTGTATCCTATAGGTTGATTCTCACAAAAACATAACTTAAAACACAGCTTTATTTGAAATTACAGAAATTGACGCTGTTACCTTTTAGTTGCATAAGTGTTGCTCTGCACCATCTTGTAGATCATAGATAATATTTTGAGCATCAGAGCTAAAAAAAAATACATTTTACAAAATATTCGATCCCTTTTGAGAAATGCATATACAATCATTTGTCTTTATATTAAGCCATATTCGTGTCCCATAAATAAAATTTTGAAATGTATGTAATGTGAAAATACAGAGAAACTGTACTAATTGATAGACTCATTAATTTCTAGAGTAATGAGAAAAAATATGAGGGAGTTAAGTGAGGGAATGTATGTTCTAATGTCCAGGCCAAGAAATGAAATGACTGAGTTAGAAAAAGAAATGAGCTTATTGTCTGTATTCCAAGATTCCTTTCCTGGCCAGCTTTTTGAAGAAGGGTGATGTTTTTACATTAAGACCTTTTTGAATATGCCTTTAATTGATATCCATTAAGGGAGGGGAGAAACACTAAGAATATTGTATTAATTTCACTGTCACTCACTATAATTTGATAGAGGAAAGAAGAGAAAAGCTGAAAGGCTGATCATAATATCAGGTTATATCAGCCACACACTTCTAAATTGTAGTGCATAGTATTTTAAATTTTTGATGTATTTTTATGAACTTGGGAACAAAGGGGAAAAAAAAAGCCCAAGAACTCTGCTTTGGAGTTTTTTTTTAACTTACCAAATCTTTTTGCTGATTGAGGGCAGTCACTTCTTATTTGTTTTGCAGTACAATCTGGCATCATCTGTAGACCTACAGAATCTTTAAATCTGACACATTGCAAACAAATACAATAAACTGCAATCTCCCTGAGTACGTGTAAATTGTTCTCTGCAAGGTAACTCAGACTCAGAACCCCCTTTCCTATGACTAAATTCAGCAGTGCTGTTTTCAGACTCAGCACAGAAACCATCAGCTTGGGTGGGGTTGGGTGGCCAAAGGAAAAAGGCAGGAAAGAGTTTCTCAAGAAGATGCTTCAAGACTGAATTAAAGCATAAAGGGGATAAGTTTCCAGACAAAAGTAGAGACAATAAATGTATTTTATACATGTTTAGAACTGTTAATATATCAGCATCAGTAATTATTTAGTATGAAAACAAAGGAATAAATGGGAAGAAAAAATGTGAATCGTTATTAAAATAAAAATCTGACATAAGTGACTTCCTGATGTAGACTGTATGAAAAAGTGTTACTATTTCAGAATACAGTAATATAATCTAATTTATACCCTTAAATTATTATCAGGATAACTTAATTGTATTCTGTTATTAAGTGTTGGAAACAAAAAGGTCGTGTATCATGCTCTCTATACAGTTGCTTAACCTAAATGAGCTCCCCTATCTCATGCTTCACCATTTCACATCTGAAGGTGCACATTTCTCCAAAAGAATCAGTTTTTTTCTTAAGGACACTTCATTATTTTACTTAAAATTAATTTAGTGCCTAATGATCCTGCCTTTAAAGCATTCTTTTTAATTTCAGAATTTCGTACGCACATTTTGAAGGTCCTGGTGGTTTAATGGCTATAATTTTATCTCAAACCACATCGTGTTTCCAAATTCGTTTGTCCAAGGTTTTGCTCCGTGTGTCCTTTGGGTGGCAGAGCACACACGCTGCACAAATCTACAGGGACAGCCCGATGTAGCATCTGCCTTCCAGCTTTAAAGTAACTTTATTGCCTTTGTGTTGCAACATTTTAAAGTTATTTGTGATTTTCCCTTGCCTACTCCCAACATTGTAACCGAAAAGGAGGAAAACTCGAATCAAGACTCCCCTGAATTGCTGTCAGGTTAAACCGGGATCACTCCAATTCTTCCCAGGGCTGTGCTTACTCCAGCAGAGCAGTTTTGTGTAACACATATCTGAGATTACACTTCTCCACCAGAAATAATGGTTCTGTTCTTTTTAATGTGATTGATGACTCTTATTTTTAACATACTGTGATCTTAACTCATTTTAATTTGAACATTTTCCCCCATATGTGTTTGGATGGTAACTAACAGCTCACATTTGTTTTTCTAGGATGGAATGCCATTTCCCCAAAGACTGCCAAAAATTGCAAAACTTTGTTAGAGTATTTTAATTTTACAGGCATCTGAGCGAAACATTTTTGTCAAACTATCAAGACACAAACTTCCCTGGAGCCTACAAACCTTTCAGTTAGCTGATTACCTTGGGCCCCTCAGGTTTTTTGATTGGCAGAAGTTTATTGTTCTCATTAAATGAGTATTCCACCAAAGTGTTATGCCTGGAAAGTTTGCTGTGCTTCCTCAACCTTAAATGTTTGTAATGTGTCCACTTACAAGCACCTCTGCAATCTTATCAATCTGAATATCCTTTAACCCACTGATGTCCAAAGCTGTTAAAAATGCCAGAAATAGGTTTGTTTGTTCTTTTGCTTATGTATGGTAGAAATCAGCTAATCTCTCGGGTTTAGGGGATTTTCAGTTTAAATGAGCTCCTTGGAAAAATACTGTTGCACAAGCAACTTCTCCAAATCACAGAACATGCTATAAAGGAGGACAGGTTTTTTTTTTATCCGATCCTGTCCAGATAAGCTGGCATAAGATCTGAAATTTAGATAACATACTGGAAACTTGGTTTGCTTTATTTTGTTGGTAATGAAATTAGAACACAACACACAGATAAGAAACACAGCAGGGAGAGGTGAGGTGCATCTTCTCTGAAGAACAAAAAGATAAGTTTATCACTATCATTTTAAGAAATAAGATACCATGAGAAAAAGCAGAAAAAAATAATGGAGGAAGCACTGAAAGGGTTTGAAGGACAGAACTGCCAGTAATTCCTTCCAGCCTAAAACAGGTTTTTTCACTCTAACACAACCTATCATTTCTGGTTTCTACTGCTTCCAGAAAGGGGTTGTTTATAGGACCTCCCTTTCCTTTCCAACCCCTATTACAGTAGTTTTACATTTCCCTTTATGCTATGGTCTGCTATTACTTAATACATGATGCCTGTTCAGAGTGGTTACTAAGCACTACTTTTTATTTGTCCATTACTTTTTAAAACTATTTCTTGATTCTAATGCTTATAGAATGATTATGTATGATTAACTTTTCTGGAAGTTACATAATCAAATTCATATTCATGGCACTTATATTAATAGAAGGCAGGACTTTTAAATATTTACTACTTACTCTATGTTCCTCCAGTCTGTTCTGTTAGCCACTGTGAGAACAGGTGCTTTTTTTTGGGCCAAGCTTTGAAGTACACCTTGGACAACATTTTCTATTGCTTCAAGAACCTCAGAACTGAAACAAAGACCATTAATGACACAGATCATATGATAGAATCTAGTTCTACTTTAAGTTTTATCAACTATCCCCACTCTTACAAAAATCATATAAGGCAAAATTGCTTACAGCATACTTCAGTTTCAGAAATGTGGAGGAATACTTTTGTTTTTTAGTTTTCTTTTGCTCAGTTTCCCTAAAACATTTGCCTTTCCATTCCAAATGCATGATTAGAGGACTCAATTTAAAGTATATTTCTAGTCAATCCTGTAACCATCAAATTTTTCACCAGCTGAACTTCTAGACCAACTGGCTGGTTTGTGACTAATGATTAATGTTTTATTATAAATGAGGTAATATTGGCTTTGGCCATGATTTTGGCAAAGTTGTTTTTAAATGCTATAAATTTAAAAAGTGTTCAAGAGTACAAATACTTCCTGTTGTACCATTGCACATTAACCTTTTGATCTGCTGCCCTGAACAAACTGCTAAGGATTTTAATTACATGAAGGCTCCGTCTCAACAGACGCACCATGGAAAGAATAAAATCTGTATCTTTCACCTAAAAAGACAAAGTAGCCTTGCAGCAGATCCCTTACAGCAAAACTCCAGGCTGGTTTGAGTGTTATGACAGATGCTTTTTATTTTCATAAGCAATCTGACTCCAGTGTTTCAGCTGTCCTTAAAATTGCAAGTGTACTCTGCACTATCCTAGGTCTAGGTAGGAATTAAAGAATTCATGGAACTTATTTTAGCTCAAAGTTTTATCAGCAAAGTCCAATTCTGTCATTAAGTAATGTACAGAGAAAAGATGAGCCAATACCAGTGCATGCCACATAAAATGAATTATCTCAAATCAGCAAGAATGGTTTTTAAAATCAAGCAGAGTCTGCTTAAACAATAATGAGCTATCATTAAAACACCCTCCTAGCAGCTGAATATGTTTCTTCCATTTTATAGCTCGGCTTCCACACTCTCTCCACTTTGCTGAAACTAGACTATATTTTTTTAGAGAAATTTAAAACTCCAGCATAATAAAAATTAGTGTTGAAGACAATAAAAATCTGTATGGGCAGATGGATAAAAGAACAGACAGGTAGGAATTCTAAACCACATCATTGCTTTGATACTCATAAATATTTTACTTATTAATTTGATTCTGTCCACTGTAACTATCTTAATATTCCAGATGTATTTCAAAGTTTGCTGCAGAATTTGCAAGTCCACGTTTCTGTTCCAATCCCAATTTCCCCACTTGTCGGCCAACAGAAACTGGAAATGTAATATGTAAAATGCAAAATAGGAGGAAGAGGGCAGGAAGTCTCCATGTACCCCCTGCTGATATTCTGTCTCTTTTTGCAGAGATTATCTGAATTTTAATAAGCAAACATATGACACTGGCCAAGTATGCCTACTTAAAATTCACTGTGGTTTAGTTAACAATGACATCTGAGCTGAGAAAGGGAAGGTGCTGCGCAGTTCACAGGGTTTGTCTGATCATTTCTAACAGGTTGCAGTATGAGTGGATGCTTGTTTCTATTTAGGAGAAGTGACCTTCAACATAAATGGCACAAAATATAAATATTATAGCACCTTTAGCAAGCTAACAAGATACGCAAAAGAAACAGTTACAAATAAAAATCTGCAATGTAATAAACCAACACACTCCAAAACCTAGACCTGTGTATCGCTAACATCATGAGCCAGAGATCAAGAAATCTCCAAATAATAGTGTTAATAATATCCTTTTCCTCTTAAAATACCTTCATGATACTCCCAGACTGTTCTAGCTGCTGAGGCTGATATACTGTGCAGAAAGGCTCTTTAAAAATTGACAAGGGTTTTTTGTCGGTGTAATTCAGTATGCTTGTTTTGTCATAGTTTTCTGTATTTCTGTAGCCACAGACTTTTTGGAGAGGTCTGAGGGAATGAAGATGCTGCTGCAATCTGAGAGTCCATTTGTTTTTGTATTGGATTATGTTTTTGCTTTAGCATGAGCCTGTTAGGTGCAATGGTGTTCTACCTACTTAAGCATTACCACAGAAAGAGAGTGCAGGTGCTGTTTCTCACATTTTTTACCTGGAGACGTGGCTCTCCTGACCAGACAGACTTGTTTCCCTGAAGCTGGCCTTGTTCCCAGCTGGCATTTCAGTGGAACACAGACCGTGGTCCTCCATGAAGGCTGGTGCAGGTCAGTCCAGCTTCTCTGGATAGGGAAGAAGCGCCGTTAAAAAGAGGCAAAAGAGGTTACTGCAGAAATTAGAAGCGGCTCTTCTGCATGCTGGATGTACAACTCATGATCTGAGCTCAAACCACAGGGTCAGAGAGAAAAGGTGGAAATTTGCTGTAGAAGTCAAAGTCAAGGTTGTCCCACCCTTCCTGACTGACCAACTGAGAGCTTCTGCCTCCCTTTCTAATGCACAGGAGCTGGCACACCCTGTCCTGACCATCTGAGGGCTTTTTCCACCCACCCTATCTGACTGAGGGCTTTTCCTGATCATCCTGACCAACTTAGACCTTCTCCCACCCTTCCAGACCAACCACGGGCTTTTCCTGCTCTTCCAGAATGATCAGGAGCTTTTCTCCCCTTTCCTGACCAGCTGAGGCTTTTCCCGCCCTTCCCGACCAGCTGAGGGGCCTCCCGCCCTTTCTGACCAGCTGCTAATGGTTTTTCCCATCCTGACTGACCAACCGAGAGCTTTTCCCACTCTTCCTAACTGACCAAGGGCTTTTCCCACCCTCCCTGACCAGCCAAGGGCTTTTCCTGCTCTCCCTGACCAACCAAGGGATTCTCCCACTCTTCCTGATTGACCGAGGGCTTTTCCTGCTCTTCCAGAATGATCAGGAGCTTTTCTCCCCTTTCCTGACCAGCTGAGGCTTTTCCCGCCCTTCCCGACCAGCTGAGGGGCCTCCCGCCCTTTCTGACCAGCTGCTAATGGTTTTTCCCATCCTAACTGACTGAGAGATTTTCCCACTCTTCCTAACTGACCAAGGGCTTTTCCCACCCTTCCTGACCAGCCAAGGGCTTTCCCCACCTGTCCGGGCTGACCGAGGGCTGCTCCTGCTGGCTTTGATGCGCTGAGGGCTTTTCCCGCCTTTTCCTGGCAGACAGGAAACGCTCTGAGGGCCGTGGCCTGCGCTGGACACTGACCCTCGGGCCTGTCCATGGAGCTGGTGTCTGACCACGAACTCCACAGCACCCGGCTCTCTGGAATAAATCCAACCAGGCTGGCTGGAAAGTGGCCAAACAGCTCATCAGCACCTCTGTCATCCAGCCATTTTCCTCTTCCCATCATCTCAAATGTCTGTTCCTGGCTGGCGGAAAGCTGAGGGAGATGGAGCTCCAGTGCAGCTCCAGCTGTTGAAAAATCCACCTCCTTCCCCAAAGCGGAATTCAACTTCTACTGGGATGAAGGATTTAGTGCTACATTTTATCATTTGCCTTCAGCATTCCAGAGGTTTACAACAGTCTTGTGATATGTTGTCAAATCTTACTCAATATGCTGTTAAAGTCTTGTATTCTGAACAAACAATAAACCCCAATTCTAAGAGTCATGAATCACTGGCTTCCAGAGAAGCTGAAATTTAAGAAAAAAATGCTAAATTTTGTAAGACTTATGGCTGAACTGGGATTGTTGTTATCCACGTGGCATCCCTGGCCAGACGGCAGTGCTGCAGAATGGGTGACACAGCCAGACATAGACGGTGAATCTGGGAAGAAACCCTGCACATTATGAGTATTTTGGTGCATTTCATCTTTAGGTGTTCAGCTTTTCCTACAAAAAATCCGGTCTTTCATTTCAGCATGTTTAAATCCATGGTGATTGCAAAGAGAAAACGCAGCACTCCTGGGAATCCTGGTGCGGGGCAGAGGAGCAGCCCCCGGCACTCCTTGGCATGCTGTGGTTCTGCAGTGTCTGTGTGCAGAGATCAGGGCTCCTGCACCATCAGCTCTGTGGCAAAAAACCCCAAACACTACAAACTTAAACTGGCCTCACCTTTGCAGTTATCATATGGCAAGCTGTATTTTCAACTCCTAACTATGTCATCATAATTGATTCCTCATTAGAGTGTTAGAAGTTACTTAGGGTATAAATATCTTAAGGCTTGTCCTTTCTAGGGAAAAATTTTCAAAGCCCGCTGTTGATAACATCATGTTTTATGCACAGCAGTCAGCAGTATTGGAAGCTGTGCTCAATCCAGCTCACAGCCAACAGCATTTCAAACATGGTGATGCTTAGACTTGTTAGCAAGTTAGATGATGTAGTTTTTTAAATGTTGCTCCATTAGCTACTGCCACTGAAGCTTTCTTCTTTGGTACTCGTATGAGTGAGCAGTCCAAATCCAGCCTGGGTAGGTAATTAAAAAATTCATGCATTGATTTATTCAAGGAAAACCTCAGGCTATGGTGATATGAGCACAAGGTGCTTCAATTAACAGAAGGAAGCCAATGAAAGGGGAATTAATGAATTGAAATTTTCAGATCTTTCATCTGAAGTCTTTGGCCTTTAGGTATCTTGAGATCACTCCGGAAATATTTACGTAAAATCTCTGTAGCTCTTTCCGACAACGTGACATCAAAATCAACAGATTTTTGTTTGATATGGAACTGCCAAAATTATATCATGCCCCCAGCAACAGATTGCAAACAAAACTAAATACATCAACTTATGAGAAGCCAATTTAATGACTTACTTCCTCTTCACAGCATCAAACAGCAATCATAAGAAACCCCAACTAAAATACTTACTGTTTATATCTGAGTTAACAAAAGCAAGTAACAATAACAAAAATTTCCATGCTTCAAACTTAATACTATACACATATATGTAAATATAAATATATCTAACCAGATAATTTTTTATCCAGAATATGATAAGTAAATGAACTACAATCAATAAATGAACTAGCAGGTTATTTTCCTAGATCCCTCTTTCTTTATTTATTTCCCCTTTTCAAAATCTGCTTGTCAAAAAGCCTGCCAAAATTAAATTCCAAATATCGACTACGTATGTTCAAAATTATAGAAATATGTATACATACATTTATGGATAAATGTGTATAAATATATACCCTAACATGTATTTAGATATATTTATATGTATGTATAAGAAGGAAAATTACTTGGAAAGCAAATGAGGAACCATTATTAAATGTGAAGATGGGAAGAAGGAAGTGAAAACAGCGGTGGAGGGATGCAGTTCTCTCCTCCTGCCTCTACCAAGCCGTGCAGTAGATGGCACCACAGGTGCCAGAGAAAGTGTTACCACTCAGAAACTGTTAAATTTAACACTGCGATGAAACAGGAGCCGGATCTATCACCTGCCAATTACATGAAAAGTTACTGATCTTTTTCTAATGAGCAAAACCCGGAGAAATAGGAGATGAAAAGTCATTCACTGCTAACAGCTCACAACTTCAAATGGGATATCTCCTTCCAAATAACATTGGTGGTTAAAAAGAACAACCCAAAACTAATGCATGTGTGCAGTCTACATGGCTCCAGAGTGAGAAAGACCTGCAAAATATTTATTCTGTGGTGAGTCAAGTCACTGTAAGAGGAAGTGGGGTTTTGTTACCATCCCTTCATTTGGTGTTTTATCTTTCAGCCAGAAAGAAACTCTACAGACAATTCTTAAAAGGAAAAGTACCTTTAATCTAACCTCTGTCAATTTTCAGATCCGCATTTTCTAGTGCTTTTAGGGGTAGTAAAGTATTTTTGGTGGCAGGGCAAGATAGGTATTTGAGACAAAGAAACACAAAGTAAATTAAACAAAAGATTACTTTTTCATAATTTAGAATAAATTCCATGTGCATTCATGGATAGTAATTAAGCTACAAACAGGCAGCACTGTAGGACTGAACATTTGAACACATAATTTTTACGTGCTGAGAAGTTTGAGCTTCTCTCTTAGTCACTATTCCTCCCTCTCTCCTGAACTGGTCTCACACTGAGAAAGGACACTCCTGCAGCCTATTAGGAAAAATTCTGATTAAAAAAACGTGTTGAAGGGGAAATATGTTGAAACAAACAAACGGAAGATATTTGTACTAAAATATAACTGGAAAGCAAGAATGACTTCTATTCCATGCTCATATGACAGCTTGAAAATAGCAGTCTCGAAAACAGCTGCACCATTTCTTCTGGCTTTCAAAAAGTAAAATGTCTAATTTTCTTCTTTTCCTTTTGTTGGCAAAATCCTAGAAAGCATGAACACGCAGGTGTGGTTTTACTCTTTAAACACAAAAATGCCACCTGCTGTACATTAAAACTATTTGAACCTAAATCTGCTGCATTAATGGGAAAGCTACTCTAGTGGTGTCTCGACCCCAGATTTATGCCAACAGGTAAAACTTGGGGTGGACTTTAGACAGTTGTTATTAACTATTTAATGATCCCTAGGGAAAATGAAGTCAGAGGATGATGTAGGAGTTCTGACACTGAGTACTGTGGGCCGTATAAATAAAGGGTGGGGCAGCTGATTAACATTCTACTTCATTTTTGGAAGTCTAGATTAAAATCAACCTTATGTCATTCTTTAAAATGCATTTGGCGATTTTAATTAAGCTACTAATGTTAATTGGTCCACACCACAAAAATGCCAGGGGCACTGTGAACATAATTTTGGATAAATGGCAACCTTTGCCTTTGAGGGTCTTAAGGCTCAGTAAAAAGTATATCAAATAAAAAAATAGCATAGATGTCTTATCTTGGTTTTTTCTTTTTTTTTTTTTTTTACAGGAGAAGAGAAAAACCATGATTCACATATAAACATGAATACAACCCAAAACCTGTCCTACCAAGCTGTTGCACAAGCAGCTCTGGATCCAGTGAGATTGCTGGTCAGCCTTCAGTGAAGGCTCTGTGCTGCCTTTCCAGGATACGCTTTTAGCCCATTCAAACATTTCTCAAAGTCTTTCTGCACATTTAGAGACCACTCTTTTCTCTGTTCTCAGAGCTAACTCCAAAGTGTCAGCTGGATGGCACTGCTGTGACCCATCCCCTGTACTTGGGCACGGAGGAAAGGGTGATGTTTTGCCCTATTTTGCCTTGTACCACTGCTGCTGGCCGGGAGAGCCACCGAACACCTCGGGTTTGGCTTGATGGATCTTCTTCCAGGCCTGCTGGTTTAGGGATCTAGGAAGTACTGGAACAGAAGAATCACCCAGATGTCCCACAGCCAAACGTGCGTACAGCTCACAGCCACACGAAGGTGTTAATGAAATGTCTGTGCAATAAAACCGTGGAGTCTGTGCACATAAATACAAACTCCTGTAATAGAAAGTTCTCCCTGACTGATCTCACGTATCGTTCCCAAAGGGAGTTCAGTGCAGAATTTGGGCCTTAAAGAATTGTGTAGAACAAATTTATATTATTCTCTAAAGAGAAAAATCTTCTGGCAGACACAGGAGTTTGGAGCTGTTGACTAAGGACTTTTCTACACTGGAAAGTGGACTGGAATTGCTATTGCAGGATCAGCTATTCTGCAATGACTTATTTGACCCATGACTTTTCCAGACTAGAATATCCACACAGGGAGTTATTATGGATAGTTTATTCAGAAATAACTATTTTGGTCACTTTTCCCACACAGAGAAATGCACAGTGTCCATGCATAGCTATAGTAAGCTTGGTTTACTTTTTACAGAAAAATACTTCTTGTCTGATATATAACATATGGCAAAATGGGAAAGTAGAAAGGGAATTTTGAATCAGATCATGATGCAATTGATTAAGATCCTTTATTTAATTTACTAATATAAGATATATTATTATAATTTACTATGATTACTTACATACTAAGAACATCTCTACATCTGCAAGGCTATGTCCATTACAGGATGTTGCATCAGTTTAACTAAATAATTTTAAAAACCCTCATTTTTAATTAAGTCAGTGCAAAAGTATTAACAAAATTACTTGCTGTAGTCTCTGATTGCTGGATCTCACATCTCAGTCGTCAGCCTTCTGATAACATCATACACGTTATTAGAAAGAAATATACAACAGTTCTGTGCCTCTGCAAACGCCAGGCTTTTTAGGTGTTAGCACATTCATTTTAATAAATAAAAAATAAACAATAAATAACCCCTGGCTGCCAGAAGTACCTTTGCTAGGTTAAGAATTCCTGTCTGTGCCTTAGGAACAGATGGATGAAAAGCGGGTCTAGCACTTGTTAGCAGAGTTTCTTTCCAAAAATCTGATGTGGTGTTAATTTATTATTTCAACATTTTTCTGCATATCCTCTACTCCGTAATGTTATGGGGTCTCTCATGCATTGCACTGGAATGCTTCCATGTCTGGATCCACTCATGAGGAGTTTTGAGCGCCAGGGATGCAAGATTGGGACCCTAATATGTCAAGAAGTAAAAAATATAGAAATGACATTGCTGATGATACTGCCCACCATCCGTTAGTCCTAAGAATATCTGAAGCTTTCTTTATAAATTAAACTGAAAGTTATCTTTTCAGCCCTTTAGTGAAGTTTGATACTTCATCAGAAGGAAAATTAACATGCTCATCAACCAGTCCAGATTCTTAGGTGGTGTGGAGAGCTGGATGAGATCATATCCTCAGCAAAATTATGGAATGCTAGCAAGCAAATCAGGAGAGCCAATTCCTAACTCTCATTTTAACGATGGGGTGCCTCATGTTAGTCATGAAATGTAAGCAAATAATAGGTGTTGCTGAACAGCTGCTCTTACACTATATTGGCTCTTCCCTCTGAAAGATTCAAGCAGGAGAGAACCACTCCTTTATGTTTTAAATACATTGATCTTCTACATATTCCAGCTGTTTTGTGATGGCCAATACATCAAAATCTTCATTTTTGAATGTATTTTGAAGAACAAGGGCATAGCCTTCAAATTCAGAGACTGGAGAAAGATGACTGACCAGGTTTTTGTAACACTCTGCTCCCGTCTTTTCATTTTAGTGGTGTCCATCTCTCAGGAACTTGTTTCACTTTCATATTTCACTTATTCTCCTTGTGTGGAGACAAAAACAACACCACACAAACCAAAGAGGTCACTGTGCTCCTCTCAGTCACTATTAGTCACTGATGATGTACAATAAAATTTTTAAAAAATTGTGCAAAAGCCAATAGTTATGGAGATTCAAACTGATTTCCTATCCTAGTGGAAAACTTCTCTTTTCACAACCTCTATATTATCTGCTTTATGAGAAGTGTTCTTGCAGAATATACAGTCATTATCCTCATTCATATTAATTTTCTGCTGTTATGGGGTAACACCAACAGTCTTGATGGTTTTTTTTGTGATGCAGATCATTCAGTTTTCTGTTGGAGGCTAAACTGAAAGCGAACTTTTACTCTGAAATGATACTCTTCAATGTTTTATACAACACACTTGTAATAAACATTAAATTATATACTGTGATGCTAAAGCACTGTAATAAAAATACTTGCTGCTGAGTGCTTGAGAAATTATGAAACAATTGTTTTCAAATTTTCATAACTGTAAAATCCCCAAATGGACTTGATATTTGAGAGACATTTCTGTGCAGCACGAATGCATTTTTTTAATCATCATTTTCAAAAGAAAAACCTGTAAGTTTTGCCAACTGACCTCCTAGGTAGAGCCTTGCCCATAAATGCAGCGAGGCAGATTGGTGCTAACGATATGTAAAGTTCATCTTTGTACTCCATTCATTCTCACTTCATTACTGGCAAGATTAGTAATAGCCAATTTGCATTGATTTATACCAGCTATTTACAGTCCCCAGGGCGCAGAAGTTATTCATCCATGGAAAAACCTGTCATACTTTCCTTTTTTCTAGTCATGCCTCTATCTATGTGGTAATAGAGGGATGGAGTTTCTGCCTCTGGTGTGTCCTGCACAGAAGCCAAGGTCTCCAAAGCCAAGTACAACAGAAAAACATGGCTCTGCTAATAGCCAGGATGGTGACCTAAAGATTACGATGAGAAAAAGGCTGAAGTTCTCAAACCCTCTTTTACACAGATTTGAAGAGGCACAAGCAGCTCCCAGACACCTCTGTGTACAGAGGCAGTGATGGAGCAGAGCAGGGGCTTCGCAGCGAAGTTGGACAAACTCAGATAGACTGGGCTGGTTCTGCTGTGCCCAGTTTTGGGGTTATGCTGTGCGCAGTTTTGGGGTTATGCTGTGCCCAGTTTTGGGGTTATGCTGTGCTCAGTTTTGGGGTTATGCTGTGCCCAGTTTTGGGGTTATGCTGTGCTCAGTTTTGGGGTTCTGCTGTGCCCAGTTTTGGCTCTCCCAATCCAAGAGCAGTGTGCAGAATCGACGGGAGGTTCAGCAGAAGGGTACTGAGATGCTCTGGGTCAAGAGCACAGGGCTGAAATGGAGAGGCTGAAGGTGCTGGGCTTGCTTGTCCTGGCAAAACAGAGGCCAGGGACTGGTCCCTGCCTGCACAGCAGTTACAGAGATGGCAGCCAAGTTCTGGGTAGGTAGTGTCATAACACAGAACAAGGAGCAATGGCCATAAATCACAGCGTGGGAGGTTCAGTTGAAAATTAGGAAAAAATGTTACTCATTTTTCAGGCATTCTTTGAAAAGCAAGAACAAAACCCCGTCAAAACCTATGAAAACAACACTAAGTATGACTACATCTGAAAAACCCCCAAAAAATAAAAGATTGCCATCCTCTGGTTTCTTACTGTTTCAGATATCTCCTGCCTTTAATATTGCACAAATTACAGTATTACACACATTAATCATACAGGCATGTGACATACATATGCTACCTGGTTTTGTTTAAAATTCTTTGTATGCAATTAGTAGTTGACAGAATGCCATTTTTTGTTGAGGAATGAATTCTCTTTGTACAAGCAAACCCCAATAGTTCTTAATTTGCAATGCAATATTGGCTATCATGTCTGAATCAAAAATTAGTTCTTCACAATTAATTCATTCAATTGTTTGGGCACTATTGCATCACTGTGTCCAATGGGATTAAGAAGAAAAGTTGGAAAAAAACTCAGTTGAAAGGAAACTGCAAAATTCCACTGGCCCAAACACTATGAGCATGCTAATTAACTAGCAGCAGTTACTTGAATAATCAAGACAGGTTTTTTCTTGTATTTATTACCTGCACTTTCAGGTATTTGTTACATCAGCTGTGATATTTATCTAAGCATTGGTTTAGAACACCACATGTGCGTGAGAGCAAAGGGGTTAATTTTGATCACTCAAACTGCAGATATTCCATTTAAGGCATTTTGTGACACCAGCGAGTTTTCACCTTTCCCTCAGGATTTTAAATCCACTAGCACTTTTCAGATGGCTTACAGCAATTTTAGTGCTTCCCAAACACAGTTCCAACCATTCAGCTGTTCAGTACCCACTGAGAAAATTGGTTTCCTTTCCTTTGCTGCTTTTCAGTTTCCACAGACCAGTGGTTAATATTTTCAATACAGACTCTCTATTCAAGGAACACAAAATGTTTACAACATGGGTGACTTAATTATCTCAACAGTGTTAAAACCCAAGACATGGATTTGCCTACAGGCAAACTAAGGCTTTCTGACCATTTGATTGCCGTCTCCACAGAAAATTTGCGATGGTAAAGAATGTCTGGAGATATGTAAATATAGATTTTTGCTTTATCACATTGACTAGTATTTGAAACTTTTCTTTTTTTGAAAGCCATTCCTGAGAGTTCACCCCGTTTTACTGTGTCCATCAGCTTGGATCTGATTTAACAATGTCTCTGTGCTTCAACATACTGCTGCAAGGACTCATGAACCCTCACATAAATTTTCTTGATGAGAGAAGCTTTTGTATGAGCTGCTTAAAACAGTTGGCAACAAAATATAAGAAACATCTACCACGCTTCGCTGGATTGGATTAACAGATGAAAAAGTAAGAGGAGAGCAAACACCACAGCACTTTGTAGTCCTGTTTGACAATTCAGGGATAAATTGCATCCTGCCTTCTATTCTTAATAAAAAGCATAAGACTTATTATACTTGTTAATCCAAAGTCCACCTAAACTAATATTCTGTTTCTGACAGCAAGAAATACTGGACATCATGAGAAGAGTACAAAAAACTGTCTAGTGATGCATTCCCAGCATGTTTATGACTCAAAGACTTCTGGAATAAGTGGTGGGACTTTGTATTCAAGGACTTCTTGTGGTGTCTTTGTATTCATCAAATTTTTCTTCAATGGATCTTCGCACCCACATTTTTAACATAACACGTCCTGTGACAGGGAGTTCCACAGATTAACTACTCACTCTCAGAGATGTGTGTCCCTGAACCTGCCATCTCCTCATTAGTTATGATGCTCCTTACTTACGATGTTGAACTACACAGTGAATAATCAGCCTTTTCCCACCTTTGCCATGCCACTAGGTTGAGGTTTTGGTGGGGTTTTTTTTCAGATTTTTAACATATCTCCACACTGCTTCCCCTGACTCCTATTGTCATGGACTAGGGAAGGAAAAAAAGAAAAAATAAAACAAAGAAAAGAAGGTGAAAATGGGAAAAAAGGGCAGAACTACTTAGGAGCCTGAATCGAGATGGAGGGAACGCAGTGCTCAAGATGTTTGCATCTCTGTCTGGGGCAGAGAGTAAAAGCAGGAAAATGGGCTGGGCCCAAACACAGAGGAAGGAGAGTGGAAATCCCCAAACGACAGGAACAGGTGACAATTTCAGGCAAGACCCCCTGTCTTGTTTTGATGATACAGGTATTGAGATTCAGAAGGAATTTTGGCCATTGGAACTTGGCTGGAAGCTACACACTCCCTCTATTCCTTCCTTTCCTCTGTCTATGTCAGGTCTGCAATCAAATGAAAAAAATCCCGTTTTAAATTCCTTAACATCTGTGTACACAGGCAGGCTTTACCTCCTTTATATCCCTGCAGTCCCACTAATATTTCAGCCCATGAGAACCTGAGATCATAGTTTGGCTTCAAGGAAATTCAGTGTACTAAAGTACACTGAGGAGATACACCATCTTTTCTCACCACTGGAGGGAACACTTTTGCCCTAGCTTAACAAAGAACTTGGGTGTCATTAAGATAAAATAGATTATGGAGAATTTGATATACGTGTAAATGCTTCCAGATATTTAATCAATGGGGAAGCAGTGGAACAGGTTTAGGCAGCCTACAGGTTGATGACCTGTTCTGATAAAACCTGGCTGGACTATTGAAGTCATTCAATATCCATCCCTGCTGCAGTTTCTCATGACCAGCTACTTACATGGAGCACAGATTCCTGATTTTATTACCTCTTAACTTGCCACCCTCATACAGGTTATTGCAATAGGATATAAGAAAGAAATCTAAAAACAACGTTGAAATTTTACCTATCCAAAAAAAAAGACCCAAACAACAATAAGCAACACCCCAAAAAACCCTCAAAAAACCCCCAACAACAAAACCAAACCATTATATGTCCAGATTGGGATGGAGGGGAGGAAACTGTAGGAAATATTGGCTATGAGTCCTACTATATGCATAGACATGAAATCTTGGCTGCCCACTCTATGAGCTAAAAGGCTGGATAGTAACAGTGCTCTAGAAAAGATTGAACCCTGGGGCTTACTGCGAGGCAGTGGTGGATTTAATGAGCTGGGTGTGTCTAGAGGGAATGAAGGAGATTCTTCTCAGGACGTGCCCGCACTTGAAACTGTGTGGGGTTTGTGCATCTCTGTTAAATGATTTGAAAAAAACTATTGTGTGATCAATGACACACACACACCTCCTCACAGCACTGCCCTGCATGCAGGATACTCTCATTTCTGTCCTTACAGTTCCTCCTGCAATCACAACAGGCTTTTTAGGAGCTTAGTTTAATTTTTCATCTTGTTTAAACTCCTTTAGTGTTTTGCGCTATTTACCACATGTTCAGCTGTGAACCACTTCACCCCTTTCCTGTTACAAATAGAAAGAATCCTGGCAGATTAGTGTGCTACTGAAACAAAAATGCCCAGTGAAAAGGCTAATGCTATGGTTTTGCCTCTGAGCAGCAGGCTGCATTAAAAAGCACATTTCCATTTACGCAAGAGAAGATTTTGTTAGTCAATAAATCCCTGCAATCTCAGAGGAAAGAATTAATCTTACATAATTGGAGTTTTGTTTCAGGAAATGAATTTATACTAAGAGATTCAATCTCTTAATTAAAAAGATTTAGTGTGTTTGTGTTCCACTTAGCAGTTTTATTTGTTCTTTAATTTGCAGGAGTCCATACTGGGAAATAATTGAATGAAAATGCCAAGAGGAAAGGGATGTGCATACCAGGTCTGTGTGCAGACATGAACCACGATCTCTTGAGCTCTGCTACTAGTTTTGACTCTTAAAGACCTCAGAAAATCTCTGCACATGGCAGTTCTCTGTCTGTAAAATGAAATTCAGCAGTGGGTTATCTCACAAGGCTGCTGTTAGTGCTGGAATCCAAAGGAGCAGTTGGTAAATGCACTACTGGTATTACCCATGTAACAAAATCAAAGAGAGCAGGATAAGATTTCACAGATGGGAAACACTGCCTTAACAAGAGCCTTTTTCAAATGTCATCCTCTCCTGACAAAAGATGAGGAAATTACTCCTAAATGCATTAAATTGTATTACATGAGCAGAAAAAAACAAGCTGCCATCTTCATATGCTGCCAACAGGAGAAAACCAGCATCGAGCTGTACTAGGTACAAAAATGTTTGTGTATTGAGAGTGATCCTGTGTCGAGCTTGTGTCCCAGTGTGGGAATTTAGTTTGCAAAAGAGCTGCTGGGATTGTTCTGCAAGGAGCATCCAAGCCTACAGACCTCCTGCCCTTCCCAGGAGCTCCGGCTCCTTGGTTTACTCTTTGTGGCTGTGGAGTCTGAAAGGAGTTCACAGAGGAGCAGCAGGATCGGAATTCCCCTCTCACCTTTTGTTGCAGAAAAAGAGAAGGGTTTGATCCAGTCCTCTAAAAACTGAACTGGACCACAAACAAATCCATGTTGCATTCACGAAACCATTGCCTTCCTAACTACCGGAATTAAAATTTTTAAACCTGCTGTTTTCAATCAAATATAACCAAATATCTTTTAGACCTAATTAAAAATTAATCTGGAACTCTCATTTGCTATGACTTAAGCAAATATTCCATAGGTTTGACTTTAGCTTCCACTGAAAACTGATGTAAGGAACCCTCACCCATGGACACAGGCACATATTTCATCCAACCCACCACTACCAGTTCCAGGTCATGCTGATTAATGCTTTTCACATAAACACACTTCTTATTTCAAATGTTAATGCCTTCTTAGTGCAAGGTGAAAGTCTATCCAACGATAGAATCCCTTAAGAGTGTTAATTAAACAGGACAAAATAATCCACTGGTGATTTATAGTGAGGTGGATTACTAGAGCATAGTGGTTGGTCTGATAGGCATTTATTGCCTACTTAACCATTTAAGTATAACAAAAAAAAATCATTGTGGGACAAAAGGTGATGAATGTTTCTGCTAAAACAGTCCATTAAGATGATTCATTAACATTACAAAGAGGTCTGCAGCCTGTGTGCCACTCGGAGCCTTTAAAAGTCTGGGAAAGTGAGAGGCATTACCATAGGAAATGCTTTATGCTAAATGTGCGCTGATAGAATCTAAAGTCCACTTTCTGCAGATAACATCACTTTTTACATTTTGCACTACAAGGTCTGAGGATGCTTTGTACTTCTCAGTTCATCGAGAATGTATCTTCCCGACAGAGGAGAGGAGCAATAAAAGTCCCAATGCTCTGGCATACATTCGCGTCCCTCACACTTCCCTTTGAACTGATGGGCCTGGAATGCTGAATCGCTGGTTGCACCACTGCGGAATGACATGGGAGCCATGAGTTATAGTCACAACAGCTACAGCTTTATTAAATGCACACCAAATAAAGCTCCTATAATGATCTTTTCAGGTCAAATAACAGCAGATGCCTGCTGTGTAACAGCGAGGCGGTGTACCAGCCCCAACTGCTGCAGGAATTGTAGGAGGGTTAAATCAGCGTGTAAATGTATCCAAAAGAGCAAAATAAAGTCTTCGGTATTTTCCTAACAAATTATTCCCTGAAAGCGGAGCTAATGAAGCTTGGTGCTTTACGGATTTATGTTGCAGCTCTTACATCTCCCTCTTGGAATAACGCCTGTTGTCCTCCGCGATATCCCACCCCAGTCCCTCCAGCCCTCTTCGTCCCTCCAAGCTCCCACCTCCCCCCTGCAAGAACGTGCAAGCTCCCTTATTCCCCGCGGAATACCGCAGCATGCCTTGGCATCTTCTCCTAGCCATTCCTTGACTTTTGTTTTTGATTTGGCAGCTGAATGAAGCAGTGTTTTCACCAAGGAGTATCAGAGCAATGTGCAAATCAGTCGAGAGTCTTGCTGCTGTCAAACACAATGAACAATTGCTGAACTCTCCCTTCTCCCTCAGTCGGAGTGTTAATAAGGATTCCTTCCTCTCCTTAGATGCTAATTCTTGCAAAACTGGTAAGGACAACTGGTAAGTGTCTCCAAATCATCTACATAACCTGTGACAAATGTGTCAGCATCTTGGAAATTGGGTCAGACAAATAATTAGCTTGTGTAAGTGATTTCCCTAGGGAACCAGACTAAGAGGTGTGATAGGATCTGCACTGACCAGAAGTCAGTAGGTTCTTGTTTACAGTGTGTGCAGCACCTGTCCAGACTACCTGCACGGTCTCAAAAACAAGCTGGACCGGGTTCTAGGAGCATAACAAGACACTTGCACCAGACCTAATAAATTCTGCCTCTCAGTAGATAATTACCCGGTTTTATTTCTCAGTCAGCGAATTAGCACAGCTACACCAAATCCTGGGCTGGAGATGACTTAGATTTGTTGTCCCTGCATGGCATGAATTTTCACATCTAGATACTTCAGTTAAAAGGGAAACACTACAGATACTGAATCTAGACAAGGGAACGGAGCTGAGGGACACATGTGGCATAAAACACATCAAACATAGCTCCCCCCAATACTGTTCAGTATCTTCTAACTGCTTGGGGAGTTGGGCAAGCAACATTTAATGTCTGGCGCCAAATATATTTCCACTTGATTCTTCTAGGAAACAGGGCACTGAGTGCATTCATAGTCTGTGGCCAGGCTTTATTACCAAGTGTCCTGTACTGCACCAACCTCATCTACAGAAATGGGATAACTGTTTCCAAGCAGGGCCATTAACCCAGTAATCCAAAAACCAGTCTCAGACGTGGTAAACATCTTTCAGATGAGCTCTGCTGATTAATGAATGGAGAGTGCTGAGGCGTGGGGCTGTGTCTGGTGAAACACACACTCCCCACCTCTGCAAAGGCCTTTAGAGTCCCCTGGGACACTTGCAAGTCTCAGCTCTTAGTCAATAATGCCCAAGGGTGCCCAGCGCTGGGGAAGTGCTTCTGTGGGAGGATCAGGCCTGGGTGTCAGACAGACGCAGGAAGGAAGGAATACAAAACAGGAGGAGGCTGGCAGGAGCACAGGCTAAACCAGAAAGAGAAGCTGAACATGTGCGTCCAGTGGCTTGATGAGATTCAGAGTGGGAACAAGGATGAAAGGGCTGGATCGAAAGATCCGTGTTTGCAAAGCAAAGGAGAAGGGTTGAAATTCCAACCTTTCAACGCGTTTTCTGATTTTTCCCCCTCGCATACTGAATTTAACCAAATTTCAGTAATAGATGAGAGATGGTCACCAACATCTTCTTATATTTTACTCTAGATATCCCTTACAAAGTTCCCACAAGTTTACCCACCAGATTTCATCACCCCAGACCACACTTCACTCATGATCTCTTCTTCAACCTACAAAAATACTGAAGGTAAACACCTCGTGTTTGTCAAATACAGAGACAGATCTCACCTCAGGAAAACTGGTTGAGAATTTTTGGACAAAGTGCTTTTTTCCATCAGAAAATGCTAACTTGCAAAAAACTTTAAATTTTTGCTGATTTCCATGGAAATACAGTTAGGTGGGTTCAGATATTTCCATGAGAAAAATCTGTTCTGAATGAGAATGCAGTAGAAATGTAGGTGGTGCTTTATTAGACTCCCGAAGTCAGAAGAATAACCAAATATATGCACCCTACCAAACATAACAGAATAACTGTCTGTTCTCCATTCAGCTACTTTATTTTGTTTAAAAAAATAAAAACAAAATTCCCCAGGCTGAAGAGAAACTGCCTGATGACACAGCTGGTGACTAAGTCTCACCTACAAAGCACAGGACTCCAAGCAAGCTCTTTTTCAACCCACTACAGAGCCCAAATTTCAGTCTGACAAAAATAATGTTGAAAACATTATGTCAAATGTCTGCTCCAAATCCCATAAAGCACTCCTTGGACAGGGCCCAAGTAAATACCCTAGCCACTGGATGTTGGCTATTCTGGGATGTCTCATTCTTTCTATTCATGTTTTGTTTTTTAAATCATTCTGTGACAAATCTAAAACAAATGTCAAAACCGTTAATTTTTTTATACGCTAGATTTTTTTTTCTGTTTCTGGACAACTCTAATTCTCAGTGCACCACCCTTAACTCTACAATTCATTTCTTCTCTCATAACTTGGTCCAACTTGCCGGCCTTTAGAAGAGTGAGAGACACTTAGCTCTTGCATAGGGAAAATTAATTTGATTTGTGCATTCTGTATTGTCCTATATCACTGATTTTTAAAATTACTTCACAGGCCTTTGGGGCCCATGAGCTGCTTTTACAGGGACTCAAAAAGGTAAAGAAGACACATTGCTTTGGCATGACATAAAGAATTGGCTGCCATCAAAGTCTGCAAATTAGAAAACATTAAAGATCTCTGTTTTATACAAATATACTTGTGTCCTGCTGCTGTTAGTATAGGTTGAAAGCCTGCAATAAGCTTTTATTTGCACTGAGATAAAAAAACTATTAACATTATTAAAAACTAAGTGAATCACAACATTTTTTGGATGAGAGTAAGAAGAATACTTTGGCTCAGGAGATACATGTATAACCAGATCCATCACTTTCAAGAGAAAGCAATTTTACAACAGTCAAAGTTAATACGAAGTTCATGTTGTTAGTTTTTCCTCATGTACCCATACAAAAACTGGAGAAAAATATCATTTGACACACTTGTTTTTCATGATTAACAGTTATCATGTCTCTAATGTGATCCCTAAGCACGAGAGTGGCTAATCAAAACACTAAATAAAATCTGCTTTACACGGCATTAAACAGCTAAAAAGAATTTAATTTTTTTTCTGATTGATTAATTAATTCCCATAAACTTATTTAGATAGATTCAAAAAATATGGTTTTTATCTACCTACTTTGACTTCTCTGAGGCGTCAGATTTTAGTCAGATACTGTTAATATCTTGTTCCTAGAAATTTTCAGTAAAAAGAGTCTTCAAATGTGTAATTTTTGAGAAAAGATGTGACAAAGTGAATACTGTACTTTCACGCTATCACACTGCAGTTTCCATATTTCATCCTGAAAACCAGAGCTGCCACACTCTGGATGATGCCTACACGCGTACAAATAAGAAAAATGAAACCAGATTCATGGAAACACGGCCCTGTGCTCACGGATCTCGGCCGTGCTGCTGTGAAAACAGCATTTTCACCAAAGGCAGGGTCCAGTCTCGCTGCTCTTGCTCAGAACTGTCCTTTGACAGAAGCATTTTCTCTACCCCCAGCACAACAACGCAGTCAAGAGACAATTAGGCTCTGCAGTTTATGAGCTCCCTTGATGGCCAAAGTGCCCTTCCATACACACCAAATATAGTAAACAGTAAACGCTCAGCTTTTTGTTCTTGCCTCAAGGCTTAGAAACAACTTGCAAATCCTCTCAATTCGCTTTGCGTCCCCATTCCTTCCATTAGACTTGCTAACAGTATCTTTCACAAAGATTCTTTTGTTTCTGCTGAAAATCTCTTAAAGATTTCTTTGACATTTCTCTTTCTCTGAGTATCCTGTCACAGGGCGCTGGACCTTCATCCTGGGACTTACCCAAATCCTTCCTTTTTCCAAGACGAACTTAAAACTTCCATCCCACTCTTTTACAAAGGAAGAGTGTAGGCACTATCTTTAATCAAAACCCAAAATGTTAAAGCTATGAACTGCTGCACTCTTCCCAGAAATGGCAGAGTGCCCTCAGACCCCCATCACATCGTGGAATTTTTAAGATGTTCTGAATATTGTTACTTTTCTCCATGATTTAGCCTTTACTCAACACGTACTTCTTGACTTAATGGACGTTCTTCTCTCTTCTCCTTCTTCGATTTCTTCCTATCAGTTTCCAAATAAAGCAGTAGCCCATGCTTTAAGTTAGAAATACCCTTATTAAATCCGATAATAGAACACTAACACCAACTTCTTTCAAAAGAAACTGGCATCTCTTCTTGCAAATGTAGCCAGTGTAAATCCCAAATCATCCAAATGAGGGACTTTTGCTGTCTGACTTGTCATCATTTCCCAATTACAGACAGTAAGATGCTCCGTAAACAGGTTTTTGTTGAAGTGGAAGGTCTCCTGTGCTGTTCTCCTCGTGTATTCAGGACATGGAAATAGGGACAGGAATAATCAGGAAGTGATTCAAAATCTCCATAGCCCTCATCTGCGTGAGGACACACCGCCTGTGCCGCACGTATCCTGCAGTTACTCAGCTGGAAGAGCAGGAGTTTGGTCCTGTGTGGTTTCAGTTTATCATCACAACTTCAATTTCTCTAGACACTTAACAACCGAAACTTTTCCCCTGCTCATGGCAAACATTTTACTCACAAAGGTTTTTACCCCCAAAACAAATGTGGGGATCTTTCTGGAATGTAAAAAATTCAGCTTTTCTGGGTTTTACATTTTTATTTTCACGAGCTTAGCAGATAGCAACTTATCCCGAGGAAAAAAGTTAATTTTTTAGATGGAACTCTAAATAGTCTATTTTATAGCTCCTTGATTTAAATAAACAAATGAACAACAAACATACAAACTGCTTCCTTCTGCTCTTTTCCCGACAATCCAAATATTTAGTACTCTTTATAGGATGCTAACTGTGGAAATCCATGCTTTTAAATTACGCTTTTTTTGGGTGCCTTGAACAACAAAAACAACAGATTCTCTCTTGCGGTCAGACCACCAGAGCGGAGTAAAGTGCAGTAACTCTGAGAGTTTCTGCCCCATGTTCTGCTCTGCTTGTCCTTTTGAAAGGGGGCTCAATGAAGAGCCTTGTTGAGACCTCCGCTGGTGCCACTGTTTATAGAGGGGGTCATTAGGAACAGTTTAGTCAGAACAAAAGGGGTTTTGTTTCTATTGTCCCGCTTGCAGTTTGACGATGTCTTAACTGAAAAATTATCTTAATAGTCTAACAGTATATATTCGCCTATGGGGCTCAGACAACTGCAGAAAGGGCTTCGGATGAATGCTGAAAAGATGCACTTGACAAAGCCAACTCAGTGCGCGCTGAGCACCCTTTAGAAGCGCGTTTTTTCTGACTGAAAACTTAGAAGTGCCAGTCTCGGAAAGATAAACTCCCGCAGCACTGCACTTACAGCTAAAGCAGCCTCCTCGAAAGGGGCAGCAGTGACACCCAGCACTCCACGCTCAGCCACGGGGAGCTCCCGCGGGGGTGTAAACGCACACACCTCCATCTGCTCACACGGTGCTGCACCAACCCACACCAGCAGAAAAAACAGGCTCTTCGGATTATTTTAAAACCCTCCTGATTAATGATTTTGTGCTTCTAAAGGTCTGGGAGATTGCCTCACTCAAGCAAACCTCCTCCCTCGGCCGGACCGGGAGCTGGAACCTTCCCCCAGCCCCGGAGAACTGGGGCCAAGCCCTGCTACCCTGCTCTACTTGGGAGGAGATTTTTGTGGCCAGGGCTTTAGAGAGTCAAATGAATCTGCAGCTTCCATCTTGCTTCAGACTGGTTCAGAAACGCTGCTATAAATCACCGCAGATATAAAGGAAGTTATTTTAGAGGCAGAACCAGAGACAAAAAAATGCACATTGTGTCTCTGCAGCCCCATGCAGCTTGGAATTGGCAGCTCAAAACTTCCAATTGGAGTGGCTCTAATGTGTATTCAAAATAAACTGTGAAAATAATTGTTCCTATGGAAATGAAATATAAATAAAAGTAGGAGCTGAGACCATATAAGATAATGTTGGACCAAATTCTGTTTCCTGCTTATTTAAATGCACAAGATAAGCCTCAACAGGAGAGAAGCTGCGGGGTGCAGCTGTTGTATATAACCCTGCTTCCTACAGACCTGTAAAACCAGCAGTCTCCAAAGATCTCTCTGCTCCAGCAACACGAGTTTTATGATTCAGGGGCATGGTACATATGGTTTAGCATACACACCCCAATTTTCCATGCAACCTCCCCTGTTAGGATTACTAATACTTGTGGCATGAGCAGTTTGTTCAGCAGCTGTGCAAGGGTTATGCAAGCATTTATGTACACATTGGAATAAAGGCACAAAATAATGGTTCTTTTGAGGTATTACTCTGCACCTGCCTGGAGAGACAAAGTAAAGCCATCCAAATCCATCCCATTGCATTTACAGGTCAGGATCAGTTATTTTGTTCCGTTTGAAAGAAACGGATATGTTTTATACGCTTTTTGTTCAGCATGAAAATAGCAAACATCTCTGCCTTTAGTGAATGCAAACAGCAGCAAACTGAAAAAGACATAAATGTATCTTAATAAGAAGAATCCTGAATGTCTGTAGGGGCAAAGATCACCATTTATTGTAAGAAAATGTAACATCTGGGCAGATTTTCAGGGGCACATTTCCAAGGTGCTGCAGCACGACTCAAATCCGCTCCCAACAGTGGCGTCGGAGCTCGTGCCCAGCAAAGCTTTTCACAAATATAAGCTTGAGATCTCAGCCGTTCAGATTACAATGTTACCAACGAAGGAAATACCTGGGCTTGTGCCAAAAGCGTCAACCCCATCAAGTGTGCACACAATAATTTTAAAGTACAAAATTAAATTCAGTTTTCTTTCGGGCTGCTTTGGCAATATTGGAGTCTACATTAAACAATGCTCCCATGCCTGTATCTGTGCTGCAGAAATATATTAGTGACATAAAGTTTAAAGACATTATTGAAGTGTGCTGGTGTGTGCATGCACACTTACAAATGCTCATACCAATATACAAACATATATCAAAAATATAGCACAGGCCGATATTCAAATTGCATATAAATCTATGATAAATGTAGCACTGTAAAATTTTCAGTGACATGAACTCATTTCTAATGTTCTCTGAAGTCAAGAGCAATAAAAGGATCCCCATGGAGATCCAGTTTTATGGAGTGAAGGGCTGAACTGTGAAGGACTGAACTCTGTCCACCTTCCTCAGCCGATGAACATTAAATTCAGCACCATAGTCCCATTTCATAAATCCTAAAATTCTATTTTAGCTTTCACTGGCATCCCCAGAAGGAATAATGCCTTTTTCACACCCCAAAACACAGATTTCATTTCTGACTCTCCTCTGATCAGTAGCATTGAGAATCAATACTTAATTTTTATAACATGATCAGTATTGTCCAACACAGCATGGCTCAACCCAAATCTGTTCAAATTCCTGGATTAGAGCTAATATAATGGCTTTACCCATAATGTGATTAACTCCATGTTGGTGAATATGTTCTCAGTAATCTGGAGAGATGAATAGAAACTTTTGATAGGAATGATCCAATACAGCATAAAAAAATATGTGAGCTAATTATCCATTCTTACACAAGTAATAATGCTGTTATTTTTGCTGTATAAGTGTTTTTCATACAAAGCACATAGAGAAACAGTTCAGAATTCCCCAAACACATGCTATTTTAGTGGGACTATTTGGAAGGAGAAAAAAGTTTGCTATAATTTAGGACTTGCACTTTGTTCAAGACAAATGAGGGAAGATGCAAAACAGAATGGAAAAGAACCATGGTTGAAGTTAAAAAGAGGACATCAAAGTAGGAAGACAAGGAGCTTGAAACTGAATCAGCAGAGAAGAGGGAAAAATGCTTTGTGTCTGATTTTTGAAGAGCCATTAAATGGGTTTCTGAGCAGAACCCACACTTTTTACTGCCCGTTTGGTAAAACCGAATGCAAATGGCCAAATTCTTCCCTGGGCATATGCCTCAGATGGGTACATGAGGATGGCAAATTCACCAAGCACAAACCTGCACATTTTTGTGCATTTCATGTTTTTTAATCACGCCTCTATTTATCTCCTAAATAAATACGTACCTTCAAATATACTGACTTCCACACAAACAGAAAAAAAATGTAGTAGTTGGTACTAAACTTGGGTAAGAGCATGCACACAAAGCTCACAGATATCAAAAAGTTACTCAGTTGGTAATGTGGCTTGTGCAGAACCCCAGAAACATTGGGAGTTTGTTTTCATAGAAATTATCTGAGGCAGCAAGTGCTAACAAACAGGGATTACTTCATCACAAGCATTTCGTTTTCCTTCTCAAGAAGAGGAGGATACACAAAAGAAGCAGAAAAGAGTAAGAGGAAAAACTGGTTTCTTAATTGATCCAGGAAGGAGGAGGAAAAAGAGTGACATGAAGGTGCCAATATTTCAGCAACCTGTGTGGAACTGATCCTACAGGAAGCAGGATAGGGTTTACACAGGAGGCAGGAAAGGAGGGAAGAGAAAGACGTTGTCCATGAGAAAAGGCTCAAACTGGATTCCCTTTCTGTTTGAAAGGTATTTGAAATTCAAGCTCAGATCTGAGGGCTGAACCACTGCAGTTTGAGCTGCATCATCCTTTATTGTATCCAGCAGAATAAATGCTGCCCTTTGTTGTGTCCCAAAGCAAGATGAAGGCAAGAGCTGAGGACTTCACGTCAAAAAGTTACTCTTTAACAAATTCACTTTCTCATCCCCTGCTGCTGGAGTGGTTTTGTTATGCTGTTTTAAGTACCCCCATAGCAAACTATCATGCATTTATTAAAAGTTGTACGGGTGCAGCGGGATCATAGAAAATACTGTGTATAAGAGAAAACTTTCCCAACTGTTCCTATAAAAGCACAGGATACAGTTGCAACACTGCCCCTCTTTCAAGAGTATATCCTGCATTAAATCAGAATATAGCTAAATGTGGCCTAACCCAGACCACTCAGACAAAACAAGAAGGAAATAGATTCAAGCATCACTTTCTCAAGAAATTTGTCAGAACAAGGGTTTCAAGGTTTACTTTTTTGTCCTCTGCTTTCTCCAATGACACCTACAGCTCCAAGAGCAGTTACCTAAGGTGTTAACGAGTGAGCAGAGAAACCTCCCACATTTTCCCCTTTCTTTCTCTCAGAGCACCTTTGCCGTTCCAGAACACAACACTGACCTGAAGTTTAGTCAGTTTTCAGTCAGTTTTTAAGTGGGAGCTACAAACAATCCAAGTCTGAGTAATTTAGGCTGCAGAGACACCTGCTCTCCAGCCCCCCGTTCCATCCTCACAGACTTTTTATCTCATATCCATGCCAAAGGCAAGGCTCCTTGTCCTACTGCTGCTTGATGAAAGGCCAACACTCACTACTCTGGAAAAACAGTCTACAAGGAACAAAAAAGGAAGAGAAATCAAGCTGTCTGCAGCTGAAAGGGAGAGCAGAGAGATCCCAAATCATCTGTCTGCCCTCCCTACAGCAGCCCGACCCAGACACCCTCTCTTGCCCCCAGCTGTGCATTCCTGTGGCCTCCCTGTTCCACCACAACGTGGAGTCAGTCAGAACAAGGAGCTGACCCAGCAGAAAATTATTTCAGCAAAAGCAAATACACAAATGGTTAACAAAAAAAAAAAAATTAAAATTTAAAAACAGAATCAGCTTCCTGACCTGTGTGTGAGTGTTGGTACCGGCATTGGAGAGGGGTGGGGTTGCACAGCTGAAGGCCCAGGCTGGGGTGGGATGAGAAAACAAACATCTTTCTCAGGGGGAGCCTGGCTTTAAATCAGCTTAAATTGATCTAGAAACCACACCCTCGGCAAGGAAGAAATTTAAGCAAATGCATGCCTGGTGAAGAGCAGGTTAGTGCTGCTCCTCAGGAAGTACAAAAGATGCTGTAGAGTTTGATCTTAACTGGGCAGCCAAAAAGCAACTGCTTGGGTGTTTCTATCAGTGGGGAGCACGGGGAAGGCAGCTACAGGGGGGATTTTTGAGCAGCCCCATCAGCACCAGTGAGTGCAGCAAGTGCTCTCATATTACCTAAGGTGGATGTGGCTTCACAACCTCTCTGCCCCCTCCATCCTCCCAGAGCTTGAGCCATTCCTAAATATGTGTTAGGTCTGAGCTGAGGGTTAAATGCTGGCTCCACCACTATGTCAATAGTGCCATGAGTCATTTCGATGTGATGCCTCAGTTTCCCTGTTATTAAGAGGTGCACATGCACACATACAAACACATTAAATCATTCATCATGGTTCCCATGCAGTTTTTTGACTGGCTACCTGCTGTTCATGTCAGGATTTGAAACATAAAGAACTAAAAGAAGAGCTGACTATCAGTTTCCAAAAGAGTTACAGGACCTGGTGCTGGATACTACCGGATATTGCTCGTCTGAAAATATTAGATGAACCATCTGTCAAAAAACACCCTCAGAAATGCTGACCTCCTTTATCCTCCACCCCTCTTCTTCCTCCTTGAAGAATGAATTCCTCCTGGAATGAATCTTAATGTCAGCATAAACTTAATGTATATATGTATGGTTTCTGAGGTTACCTCAGGCTGGATTCAGTGACCCAAATAAACCACCTTGGCTTCCCCTTCTTTCCAAGTAAGATTTGGGAAGCATTAGTTTACATTTGCTATCTGAGATTATTATTATTATTAATTACTGTTGTAGCAAACATCTACCTGGGCTGATTGGGACTGGGGCTCCATTACTGCAGATGTTGAACCTATCGAGTTAAAAAAGTCACTGCTTCAAGAAGCTGACAATCCATTTCAAGGCAGTATCCCGAAAAAGGCATGTACCAGGGGCAGAAGGAAATGGGAAGGCAAGGGTGCGGGGTAATGGAATGGCACAAACCACCCGTGTGCACAGGTTGATAGTTACATTCCAAGTAAATATTCCTGGTTTTGCCATTCTTGGAGAATATCTCCCCCTTCGGATTTCTAACGCTTCTCCATTAACTCTCCCCATTGCCAGCTGGAAAAAGTGACCCGGGGCTCTGTGTGCAGAGACATACGTACGTGTCTACGTACGTGAATACATAATCATCACGTTTTTAATTATTTAATGGAGTTGGTTTTGTCACGGACAATTTCTTCTAATCTGTACTTCTTAAAAAAAAAAAAAAAGAAAGAACAGTAGGCAGGAAAAAAGTATGTACGCGTGCTTGTGCAGACAGCCGACGTACTCGCATCTGTAAAGTCTGTGGGAGTTTGGGCCCCTTCCTTACACACACACCGCCCTCCCTCCTGGGGTGTCTTCTCCTCAATGACGTTCACGGTAATTCAGGCGCTCGGGACCGGCTCAGCCTCTCGCCGAGCCCGCAGCCTCCACAAACATCCTGAAAAGCAACCTGAGCAGACGTCCCTCCTCGAGGCAGTTCCAGGGATTTTTCTCTCCCGGGCGGTTTGGAGCGCGGGCGGGCGGGCGAGCGAGAGGGAGCGCTTGCCGCCTGCTCCTCNCCGCGCCGCGATGCCGGCGGCGGGGCGCGGGCAGCCCGCCTCCTGGCTGCTGGTGCTGGGCGCCGCCGCGCCCGCCCTCTGGCTGCGCTGCGTGCTCGCCGACTTCACGGTGGACAACGAGGTGCACTCCAGCTTCATCCACCGGCGGCTGCGCGGCCCCGAGCGCCGCGAGATGCAGCGGGAGATCCTCTCCATCCTCGGCCTGCCGCACCGCCCGCGGCCGCACCTCCACGGCAAGCACAACTCGGCCCCCATGTTCATGCTGGACCTCTACAATGCCATGTCCGTGGAGGAGGGGGCGGCGGGGGCCGCCGCCGAGGACGGCGAGGGCTTCTCTTACCCCTACAAGCCCATCTTCAGCACCCAGGGGCCGCCCCTGGCCAGCCTGCAGGACAGCAACTTCCTCACCGAGGCTGACATGGTCATGAGCTTCGTCAACCTGGGTGAGTGCCGGTCTCGGCGGGGCTGGGTCCGGGGCAACCGGGCAGGGAACAGTGCCGGGAGAGGCTGGAGCGGGGGCCTGGCCACCGACGGGAGGACAGGGGCTGGTGGCGCAGGTGGCTCCGCTTGGGAGCCGTTTCCCAGCGGGGCAGGTGGGTGACAGCCCGCCTGGGCAAGGAAGGGCAGGTAGCTGCCCTCGGAAGGGTGGCAGCTTTGCCGGGCGGTAATTGAGTGGCACGGACGGGGAGAGGGCTCTGACTTCCCATCACAGCATTTGGACAGCCACGAGCTCTCCCCACGCTCCACACACGCCGACAGACTGAGGTCTTTGTCGTCTTCTCCCTTTGATAGTTGCTGCACTTCAGGAATTGGATTTGCAGGTAGGAGTTAAAAAAGGACGATTAGCGGCTCTGCTCCACATCCCACACCGCCAAGGAAGACACGAAACCCGGGCAGGACCGCGGCACGGGTCCCGCGCAGCTCCCGGTGCCGGGCTGGTGCTCGTGCGGGATGCGGAGCCGCCGGGGCTGCGGGGACCAAGGGTTGGGATGGTTCCCTGCGGCGTCCCAGCGCCGCGCTCCCTCGGCCGAAGGGGCTGAGCTGCTCGCACATGTTTTCCTAATGGCTTGGGAGGGATTCCGCAGTAAATCCTTATTTACTCCTGCCGCTTTTCCTGTTGACCCGAGTTTATGCCGCTAACTCGGCTCTTTTCACGAGCACATGTGGATGGGTTTATGCAAACGATACGAGAGTTGGCACGCTTTGTATGCGCCTCACTAGGCCTCTCTAATTGGATGCCATGGCCCAATCTGATTTCTATTTGCTCACTGTAGATTGCACACCCGTGTGGACTGACTTGGCCGGATTTGAGTAAAACATTGTCAGGGTGCGCATTCTATTTTAAATGTATAATTATAGACCTGGCTCGCTCTATCCGGTTTTAGACCTCATCATGTGCGGCTCTTAAACCACACACGTACAGATTGGGTGTCTGCAAGTTCAAGGCAGAACCTGAATTGTATTTCCAAAACGAGATCAGCTCAGACTTTGTCCCAAACAAAGGGAAACGTAAAGTGCAAGAGGAGCACACCTCTGGCATGTAACCTGCCGGGAATTACAGACCCCCATCTCCAATAAATCCATTAACGCCTTTATGGATGTCACTGTTCTGGACACTTCCACTGTCTGGAACTTCAGAGGCAACAAAGATTAAATCACCACCTAAACCACCACCTCTCTAATCCCAGCGCTTTAACGAACTTGAAAAGATCGGCAGCTGTAAAGGCTCTGTGACACACGTTAATAATTATTAGACACGGTAGCCATCCCGGCACAATTCTTGCATGATAAGGAGCCACGGGACGCTGTGGGAGAGCTCTAGTTTGCATGAGCTGCGCCTCCTTATTAACTGCCATAAGCTTCACAGTGGGAAGCTCGGAATTACATCTGGCCCGGGGGCTGTGCTCTGCGAGGGCTGGTGCTTTCCATTTGGAATTACAGTGTTTGTCTAGTCACTGCTGGATACTTAAGCCGATGAGCAATGATACATTTAAAATCAAATATTTGAGCAGTCAAAAGTACCAATGGCAGTCAAATATTTGACTTTAAAGATAAGGGTGACCTTGCTAACACTGTTCTCCGTGGTTCTTGGGTCCTACACCGTGCGCAGCCGAGTGCAAGGAAAGTCCTGAACAGAAGACAAAAGATGTTGAAATAACAATAGCGAACTTCGCGCTTCGCTTTCCATTTCAGTAGAGAGCAGAGAACCTTATGAAACATGTAAGTACATAATGGGAGGGAGTTTAGCTCTGCTCCTCAGGTGGAGTAATTTACTGACTCATCAGTGAAACTGCAGCGCTCCCGTCCCACATTTCCGATGTAAGGAAGAGTCTCCTTGTCAGCTCATGTAAGAGTTGTAAGAAAGAATTAATGTTCAGACCATTGACTATTTCGAATACAAGGGAGCGGAATCGGTCCACAAATGCGAAATAAAAGTTACATTTTGGATGTATCTGTGTCTACCTGAGAACTTTGTATGGAGCAGGTTTCACCTGTATAAGCCATAACCCCCGATAATCAACATCCCAGTGTAGTGTGGTGACTGCAGTGGATGTATTAATTAATTTCAACCTGCCAGGGTTTGTTGTCAGCTTAGAAATCCAAGAGTGTTCCTTATGCAAAATCCTAAATGATCATTTTATTTAATTGCTGTCAGCATGGTCAGGGAGTAGTAAGAGCACGAGCAAAACCCAATAATTTTAAGGACAGGTGGCATTACGACCAGCAAGGCACATTTCGGAGGTTTATCTGTGCTGTTTTGTTCCCTTGTCAACAGTGCATGCCAGGACGAGTTTAAAAAGGACATAGATCTATAATAGCTTTCTTCATCGCTGTGCACACCTTTCATCCCATTATAGTCATTGCTCTTTCATCTTTATAGGACAAAGGCAGGCTTGTTTATGGAGGTTTTAATGAATTAGGGCAGCCACTCACTCCGTATATAATCAAACACAACACCTGCTTTGAGACGTACAGTTTTCTATGACATTCAGGGAAAATTAGAAGATCTATTGTAGAACTGAATTTTTTTGGAGAGTTTCTACAATAATGGCTTTTGAAGCAGAGCTGAATTCCCAAATGCAGACTGTAGTAAACTGTGTCCTACTTTTGTAAGACTCTGTGAGCATTGCGTTTCACAGGTAGGCTTTTATTACTATACCAGAGCCATCACAATGAGGAAGTGTCACAGCATAACAAAGTTTCATTTTAGAATGGAGGAAGTAAAAGCGAGCAAAGAAATAATACTTTGAAATTTCAATCAATAAAAAAATGTTAATTCCAGGCTTCCAAATGCTAATCTACAAAAGGACCTTTTTTGCCTTATTCACATTCTTCATCCACCTTGTTGTACAACTTTAGAGGGAATAATATTTTTTTAAAAACTACATTGCAAGATTTACTGGGCTACATAGTAAAAACTCCAACAACAAACCTGCCACACATTGATTTCTATGGAGATACTGTGTATATTTAGTCCAGAGAATTTATGCTGGGTATTGGTAGGGAGGAACCAGAATACAGGTGCCCCATTTTAGGGAGCTTTGTACTAAGCAAAATTTTACTTACTGTAAAATCCTGACAACTAATTAGATTTAGATTTATAACCAGTTAATTTACAGGCTACATTTTGTCTTAGCTTACACCTGTGCTAAGATGAATGGGGAATGGATTTGTGTCAAGAATGAAGTTATATGTAAATTGAAGGAGAATTTAGCCACAGTGGTCTGACTAAGTTAGCCAGTTAATTACTGGCTAATTTTACAAAATTTATTACTATAATTTTAGTATTTGGAATTTCTTTTCAGATCCTGTTCAAGTACAGTTTACAAAAGGATCCATTTTAGGAACTGAAAAATCGCAAAGCATTTTTTGCACAAGTTTAATTTCAAGTTTATAAACAGCAGCTAAGGACTAAACATCCTCTAGATGACTTAGACCTTCTCTTCTAAAAATAATTGCGCTGTCCTTATGCCGGTAAACTTGCCTGGGTAAACAGACTTGCTTAGAATATTTTTAAAAGAGTCGGCACAAGTGATACGCAATTTGTTAATTTGTCTCGTGGTCGATTATAAAATGAACAACGTTGTTTAATCCTGGCAAAAAATAAGGGGGGGTGAATTAGTCATTCTTGGAAGGAGCACTTGAAAGTGGCTTTTGTTAATATAAATCAAGAAGCGGAAGAGCCCCCAAGTTTCCTTTTATTTCATACCATCTGGCTATCCTTTTTGTTGACAAGTGTTTGGCATCGAGAACCATCTCTTTGCCCTTTAATAACAGGCTTTAACACTGTAGGGTATTAGAAAAAGATTCTATAACAGTTAAAAAATTTCCTTCGGGGAATACTTTATAAAGTGAGCACGGGCTGCAGGCATTTGCAGCTGTAACCTGGCTTGTGTTAAAATTTGGAAGGGGCTGCCTTGCATTCCAGCTCACTACAGGCCTTCATTGGTGTACAGCCAAAGGTTAATATAGATGTCACACAGTTTTTCTTTGGAGAGCCTCAGATATAAGAGTACGCGTACAGCTGTGTTTTTAGTAACCCTTTCATAATCACTCCTTTTAAACCTCATTTTCCTGCTTATATAAATCAAAGATTTTCAAGGATATTTGACCTGGATTTGAACTTATTTGATCTTCACATATTTCCCACTTGAAACAAAGCAGATTAAAAGTTAGCCCTGGGTGCCTGGTCCCGATCACATGCTTAGTCCATACATTAGGCCAAGCCCTTGGCTTTATTTTTTTCTTCTCTTCCACCTAATGCTGTTAAAAGCTCTCAAGCCTGAACAGGTACATCCCAGAATTGTTTTGGGCAGTGTGGATTTGTGCAGCACTTGGTGGTGTAACACTGGCTAAGGCAGAAACCCCACAGCAAAGTAAAGGTATGAAGGACACCAACCGTGCAGCGAGTGACCAGCAGGTATTCTTTGAATGTACAGACCCATCCCAGAGAGAATTTAATTAATTTTCTAATTTCCAGGTGTAAAATGGCAGAGCAGGGAAGGAACTATTTACCTCTGCCATGTGGGTGTGCTGGTAGCAGAGAAAGGAGCAGCCAAGGACAAGGAAAAGAAAAAGGACCTGGAAATTGTCCCCAGCCACCCGCACGCAGCAGATTCATCCCAGAGCAGGGTCTTTTCTCTGTTCCCACACAGGCTGTGCTGGGGGGCTGAATCTCCCTCTGAGCTGCAGTTTAGAAGCCAAAACACGACAGCTCTTACAGGGCTTTGAAGGAGACAAGCCTTGATGGCCAGGTCTCGTGATGCCGGTAACAGGAGCTGGGCACCAGTGGAGCGTGCAGGACCTGCTCCCAGTGCTCCCAGTTGTGCCATGCCTGTGTCTCTGTGTGTGTGTGTGTGTGTGTGTGTGTGTGTGTGTGTGAGTCCCAGCACTCCCCTGCAAAGGAGCTTTAATGGCCTCTGGACAGGCAGCACGAAACCAGGCGCTGCATTCCCTGGAAATAAGCCTGAAACACATTTTCGGGTCGGCAGGGAGAGACGTGTGAGAGAAGGTTACACAAGTGGTTGGAAACATTAATTAAAAAAAAGATTATAACTATTAAAGCCCAGTCAGAGCTGTTGACAGGCTCCTTTTAAATGGGACACTGTGATGTTTTAGTTTAATACATTCTGGCAGTGTCACCGGGGTTAAGGCTAATACTGGGATGTGTGGATCCTGTCATGTTATTGTCAGGAGGAATGCAGGGATTAGGTTTGAGAGTGGCGGTGGGTGAGTGCTGCAGCTGTGTACACTTATTATAAAAGATTTAAGTCCCACTGGTAAAATCAATATATTAAATTGCAAGAGCCCCTGTTTTTAATTAGTTTAAATCAAATATACGGTTAGTGCCATTAGGGCTGCTATCCTTGAAGCAAGTGAGGAAATGCTAATATTTATATGGAAACTGTTAATTCGTGGTTAAAATGATAACACATTTAGTTTTATGCCTCTAAATTGTCCTAACTGGATGAATAGCAGTGAGAAGTTGCAATGACAGATGAAGTCATCTGAGCAAGAACACAAGTAAGCAAATTTTGATAGCATGCCAGATAAAGAGACTACCTGTTGATACACAGCATTAAGAGACCATGATATTTTAAACCCTTTCCAGTCCTCCTCTCTAGGGCCTACATCAAAGCACTTGTATGGATTAACTACATATATATCAAAAATACATAACCTTAACATATATAAATAAAATATGCTACTATATATATATATATATGTATATTTCTTCTCTAAATGGAAGAAACTTCTAATGAAATAAGAGAGCTGTTTAAATTAGTTTCAGGATGAAGATTTTCCTTCACAACTGCTTGAAATAAACGAGACTACACACAAGGACTAATCACATGGACAAAGTTCTGCACATGCTTAAGTCTGGAAAAATGGAAACCCAAGAGAAAATTCTTGGCTAGGTCTTCATTGGTGTAAATTGTCAAATTTCTACTGAAGCTGGCCCTGTGGTCTCATTTATACAACTCTACGTCCAAAGTAATTCCCATAAACTCCCTCTTGATTTACACGAGCACCACTGAGAGCAGGACTGGGCCAAAGAAGTGCCCCTGTGTTGAAATAATGAGCATGCAGTAGTTTCTGCTAGAGCTTCACAGAGTTTTCCCTCCTAATCTTGAAATTGTTTCTGAGGGAAGTTTCCTTTGCTGCAAACAATCAAAACATGAACCAAGCTCCTATTAGTCACTGCTTATCATTATTAGCCTGATCCACGTTGTTGAACTACAGCTGAATTCCCATCTTTGCAACAAACAGAATTTAGCAAGTAATGTTTGACAAAAATGTGAAACTGATATTTCTTAATACAAGACATATTTCATATGGAGAAACTTCAGTGCTGAAAGATTCCTGGTATCAAAATATCTGAATCATAGTACAAATAAACAGCGCCTTGTAAAGGCTGTGGGGCCAAATTCCGTGCTGGAGTAATTCCACTGAAGTCAGTGGAATTGTGCCAGGAGATAAACTGCCATCTAGATCTTTTTGGTGTTGAAGATTTTGTCAGTAAAAATCTTCGCTGCAAAAAAGGTTGCAGGTAGCAAAGTTTGAACTGATTCTGATTCAAAAAGCCCTTTTGGAAATCCTTGTTTTGTTGATGAGAACCACAAGGTTTGCTGAGCCCCCCTTTATTTAGGTGTATGTTCTACAGTTCCATTATTTATACATAAATATACCTGATTTACAGCAGGTAACAGAGATGCCATCGTGGGTGTAATCCCTACCACATTCTGCTTTACCCCTGATTTTAAACATTTGTGTCATCTACATCTCAGAGTCAGTGAAAATCCTTCAGTGATCCAGGCTGAGAGGATTGAATTAATGGCAACTTTGCGACTACAAGTTTTAGTGTAATTGCTTTATTGTTTTGGAACCAAGATGCTTACAATCCAGTTCCTGTGCAAACATGTTTAACGTGTGTTAATGTGTTTCTAAACCAGACCCTCTCCGCAAAATTCTGCTTTTCATTAATTGACATCAGTAGCATGGTACAGTATTTCAAAGCACTGGCCAAATATAAACTGTGTTTCTAATTTCCTTACTTTCCTGTGTCTGGAATGCCAATGTTAATTTGTTCCCATGGAAGAGTGAGAGCTGCCAACCACAGTTTTATATAAATGGCTTTACAGTGCAGGGCTGCCAACATTAAATGATACTTAGGAATTTTCATGACATTTTGTATTTAATGCCGTGTGTGTGTGAGAGAGAGAAATTGAGGGAGATGTATGGGATGTTGAACAGCACAAGCTCTGATGATCAAGGCAAATGTTTGAAGAAATTTATCCTTTGAGGAACTGTTACTTAATGTTTCTTCTCATTTAGGATTTTTTAATGATCTGTCAGATATTACATAGCATACTCCTTGTGCCTAGAAGAAAGCTATTTTGCAGGGAACTTTGTTGTTAACGATCCAAACAATTCCTCACCACCCCCCAATAATTTTAGTTATTTATTAATAGATGAGCAGATGGACTTTAGTTTATGTTGTTCCTCTGACCATTCTGAATTAGATTGTAAGAATGTGATATTACTCAACGTGAGAAAATGCAAAAGCAAAAAAAGCTGCCACAACTAAGAACAGGGGAATTAACTGATTTTGGTCAAACTGCCAACAGGTAATTTTTCTTTAGAAGAATAGGAGCAGCTAGATAAAATCATTTGCCTTTCCTAAAGAAAATCAAGCATTATCATAGTTTCTTTAGTGGTATGTCTGCCTTTGTACATAAACCAAATGTGAAGTTCCCTTTAAACAAAGTTTATTTTAAACTGATGATGGTAAAAACAAAGTCTGTTTATGTATTTCTCCTTTTATTCCTGGAAGATATTCAAAATACAAATTGTTCATGTTTCAGTAGATTCCTCTTAATGAGTGCTATGGTTTATCTCTCCGTTTCCCCAGTTTATTGGAACAGGTGCAGTGTCTGCCATCTGTGCCAGCCCCGTGCTATACCAACAAACAAAGTGTTGTTTTGGTTCACTGGATTTAAAAGTCTCCTGAGAGTAAAGAAATGAAAGAGAAAGAATTTAGAAAGTGCCTCGTGAAGGAAAGGCACTTCAAGTAATGTGCTTTGTCACTCAAGTCTTCCCGTAAATTACCTTAAACTATTTCTAAACTGTTTGAAAAATATTATCCGTGGAGGATTAAGTTTCTGTTGCATCTCAGAGGTTCCACACTATTCTTTATCATCTTTATCCTACCACAGTAGCTTCCAACTTAGAGTCTTTTGTTGTCAGGTTGAATTAAATTTTACAGGAGTAAAAACTCTTTTTTCCTTCTCTTAAAGCAGAAGAACTGTGAATTTTCATTTTTTTTCAGTGTTTCTGCTTCCACCTCATTTAAGAGATACTGCAAATAGCCATCCAAGTTTAAACAAGATTATGTTGTAATTAGACAGACAAACTCATAATTATTTAAGGGCTAAACCAACAACAACAACCCTTTCAGGTTCATTTTGACAGTGTTTATCCAGCGTATCTGGAAAGGCTTACAATTAAAGTGCCTGAAGGGTGGGGATGAGATTTTTCAGCATGCAGTCAGTGCTATCGGGTCCACCTGGCCTGGGAAACTATGCAGGCTTTGTAGTAGAGAAAATCCTTTAACTTAGATCTTCATGGCAAGCTCTTAAAAGCTACCTTCCTTTAAAAAAAAAAACCGAGGAAAAGGAGGGGAGAGGGAAGGCAGCTTCCCCCTAAGCAATAATTAAAGCGAGCAAGAGCTCTGTCTGTGCAGGGGCAGCACCAGGGGCCGATAATCGTGCGGAGCATCGCTCTGCAAGCTTTTCCCTGTTGCACACAAGTGCCTCTCAAATGAGCACAGAGTTTCCTCTGGTTGTGCCGCAGCCTCCCAGCGCCGAGTGACGCCGGGCTGAATCACACCTCCACGCAGCCCCACTGATGTCACCCGCCGTGTCCTCAGCTGCAGCAGCCTGGCCCCAGGCCACCCCTGAAGTCAGCACCCCTGACACCATCCGAGGAGCTGGCACGGTGTCCCCTGCCCGGCCTGGGGGCTGTAAATCAGCCTGAGCTTTGACTCTGGCACTGCAGCCCCTGGGCCAAATCCTTGCCTTGGCCGCGGCGCGGCTGCCTCGACTTCACCGATTGTTCTTCCCACTGCTCAACGGCTGTAAAGCTTTTCAAAAGAGACCAGAAGAGCTCTGGGAGAAGTACTAAAAAATGCCCATAAAATGATACAGTATCAGTAGCTGGGAGTTTTAATTCTGGTGGAGAGAAGGGTTTCTTCCTGGGTGAGGATTGGGGATGGGGCTGGTCCTATCTCCCTGTGTCGGTACCTGGAACAGCCATTGACTGTAGTGGGTCCTTTGGCACTACAAGGGAAAGCAAATTCAGGTCTGTCATTTAAATGGAAGATTAAAAATTACTCTAATTTAGAAATTCCGAATTCAGGTGCTTGCATTTAAGTACTGTTCTTCTGTATCCATATTTTAAAAATTTATTTACATAAGACTGTAATGCCGTGGATGATAACCAGTCATTGCTAAGAGGAATCCATTCCTAATTGTATTTGTTCTACCCACAAGCTGCTCTTCCCCTGTTTCTCAAGGTTAAAACTTATTGCTGCTTCCATCACTAAAAATATTCTGAACAATTTAATCTTGCTACTTTTATTTGTTTATTACTCTGCAGTCATTATAATCCCACAGGGACTTTTTAGATGTTAATAAAGAGTACTGCACATCACTTTTCCTGAAGCTTGTGTGGCACTATAAACATCATGCTGAGTTTAAGTTCCCCTTTCTGACCATATCCTTAAAAAATCCAGCATTTGTTAAGAGAATGGAGGGGATTTTTTTTCTTTTATTTTTAACAAAAAGGAATAAAAAAGGGGGGGAAAAAAGAAGTAACTTTAGCCTCACAATCTGCTAGCTACATAAAGCAGTAAATGTTCAGTTGAGGCAGGGAAAAACCAGAACTGCTAGAGACTGGTTGTTTCCTTTTGGAGGAAACAATAAATGTGCCCACTTGTATTTTAACAACATTACTACTTGGCCCCCTAATTACACAAATACACTTGTAATAAACTGCAGAAGAGAAGAACTGAAAAAGAATTATTCATCACAGATCTTTCTCCTCAGCTCAAAAAGAAACTTTTGGGTAACCACTCTTAAATCTTGGCCCAAATCAGGAGATGAAGATATTTCAGCACTATGTGATGAATCATTTGTCTCCTGAGACAGGTGAAAAGGAGAAGCAAATCAGACATGTGGTGTAAAACTTCTCTCATTGGTGTGGACACAACTTTGACCTCAGAATACAATAGTTCCTGCAATCCATGGCATGCACTGTAATCAAATTACCAGAATATTAGAGTCCATGTCCACGGAAATCTCTGACCGTTATGCTACATTAAAGCCTGACACAGGGAATACAGAAATACACGAAAGAATCCAGAACGGTGCAGAAAGCATTCAAGCAAACCCCAAATATTTCTTCAGCAAACAGTAACTGTCATTTTGCTCATTAGTCCACAGCTGCAAGATGAGAGCTGCTTCACTGACAATCCTGCAGAGGAGGGGGATAAATCTAAGCCAGTGTGTGTGATACACTGAATGCTTTCCTCCCAGCTGTAGTCCAGCAAGTGAGCAGGGACTGGTGGGGAGGGCACCGAGCTGGAGAAGAGTGCTCTGTGCTCCTGCTCCTTCCGAGGCGCTTTCCCAAACCCCACACACTCATTTCTGTGCTATTTCTGCCCGTTGCACGCAACAGGACGTGAGCTGTGCTCCCTCCATTCATCCCAGACCCATGCGAGGACACCGGGGCGGATTTCAGCAGCTGATCTTTCACCCCAGAACTGCAATTGCAAAACTGCGTTTGAAGACGCACAAAAACCAAAACAAAACAGAAAATGCTGTTGTTAGGGGCTGACTCAGGAGGCCCTGGATGGCCCAGCCCTAGCGAGAGGCTCGGCGTCAGGAATCCAGCAGGGCTATGGTATGCAGGGCTAGGTGCTGCTGATGTCACTGATGGGCTTATCTTGTACCAAAAGAAAATTCCTCTTGTATAATAGGGATCGTGGGTGGGAATTAAACCGCAAATAAATCTTTGCCTCACCTTCAGATGCCGTTGTGCCTGGGGCATGGGCCACCAACGTTTAGAGTGTAAAGGGGACAGACGTGCACATGCTCTGTACATGTTTATCTTCCTGAGGACATTCCTGAAATAACAGTTTAAACTTGCCATCACTGTGAGACACTAACATTTCACATCTGCAAACAGGAATATGTGTGGATGTCAGCAACTCGCAGGTCTTTAATATTCATAGCTCTCAGCGCTGTGTAGAGTTAATAAAAGAATAAACTGCTCCCTGCATATTTCTCAATAAAATCAATGTGTTGCACAGCAAATATTCCTAGAAAGCAACAGGCTCCTATGCATAAGCTGTGAGTCCCATCACAGGCTAAGGGACAGCGAGAGGACGTGTGGGGCTGGCAGGGAGGGTCATTCCAGGCAGTGACCTCCTCTCCAGGTCCCGTGTCCCAAACCCAGTGCCCCACCTGAGCTCAGCTCTCTTGGCAGCACAGAGCAAACATGATGATCTCAAAGAAAAATGTGGACTAGGTCACGAAGTCGCACTTGCACGAGGCAGGGCACTCCACAGTGTCTTTGTAAGCAGTAACCGAAGTTTCTAGTGGTTATTTTCCAAAACATCCCTCCAAATACTTCATTTCTGTATAATAATTATAAACTGTGTTAATACCACTGGACCTCCCACATACAGCACACCTGAGAAGTAGGCAGTGGCTGTTACAGCCTGGGTGCAAGGAGAGCAGTGCTCTGGCAGGGATTTCCCCTCTGGGGCAGCAGGACCTTTCCCCTCAATAGTTTGTTGTCCCCTAATCTCCCAGCTCTTGCCTGGCCCAGGGCTGCAGATGTTTGTTAGTGCACAGACAAGCTGGAAAGGCCCAGCTGGTCGTGGTCTTGGGGCACAGCTCAGCGTGTACATTCCAAGCTGAGGTTTTGCTGATCACAATCAAAGGCTGAGATCCTTATCTGATGGCCGTGTGCCTGATATTGGCTGCTTATTTTGTAATATCCCACAAACTGCTCTCTCAACAAAACCAGAATCTGGGATTTCAGCTGAGAAATCCAGCAAGTCGTATGGGTTCAAACCTGGGAAACTGGTTTTTAATTATTTTCCTTTTATCCCAGTAAACCACAAGAAAGGCTGGATTCCCTGTGGCTCCTGCCCTGTTCCTCACAGGGAGCCCGTGCAGGTGTAGGCCCACACTCCTGCAGTGTTTGGGGGGATGCTGGAATTGTTGTGGCAATACAATATTAAAGGAGGATTTATGAGATTGATGCTATTTATTTGGACGGCTGTTCAGTAGATGAAAGGAAGTCTAATGCAAATGAAATGAATAAGCCTTAAGAGGCCGATGTCCAGTCACTTCTCCACTCGTGTCCCTCAGCACAGCTGGTGCAGAAATGGGCACATTCCTTTGGCAAAAATGAGGCATTTGAAGATTCCATCAGCTGAACTTTCTCTTTCAAGTGTTGCCAGTAGATGCACAGTATATACATGTGCTTTTAAAAGACTTTTATTTTGAACTCAAGATGTGAATCTATGGCATTAAGAAAAGCAGAACAATCCTTTATTTAGCTGCACCTGCACCTTAATGCCTAATGAGTTTAGTCTGATGGAATCCAGACCTCAGGAAGGATTATAAATTCTCATTTGATTTCATTTACTTCTAAAATACCTTAAACCAGCTGTACCAGTCCAGAATCCAGTCCTTCTTTCTCTATCAGTTTTGCAAGTGTTGCTGGATCTTTTGCTGTCTTAAGTAACTTTATGCTATATAATGACACTGCAACAGTGATAAGAAGCAGAGAGCAGCTTGAAAAAAAATCACGTAGTAGAAGATAATTAGCATATAGGCTTAAAAGTATCAGATTATGAGCACGACTTTCATAAAGTTCATTTTACCCTGGAAGGAAGATTTGGAACTTGCTCTCCAGGCACCAGAGGTACCTTTAGCCATTTCTTTCTGTTTTGTTCAAACACATCAGTGATGCTCAGCAGCGACCTTCCCAAAATTACTGACTCAGGCTGTTTATTATGAACAGCATCTAATTTATCAAATACATTTAAAGACGTATAACTTTGCCCCAGTGTAGGTACTGGAAGGCAAGGGAAATATTTGATCCTGTTGCATTTCTGCATGATAAAATCGTTGCATTGAAGAGTTGCTATAACATGATTTGGTTTTAATTTGCATGTCCTCTGCATATGCCAGTTGCAGATTGAGGTGCCTGTGCTCCCAGCAGGCTCCCATCTTTCTGCAGAGAAGGAAGTCCTTCCCTTGTGGGCTTTTTCCCCATTTTAGATTTACCTGTAGCAGTCTCACACTGCCTCTTATCTCCCATCTGAATACCCTTTATTTCTGATCAGATCTGTTCAGCCACTTGTCTCTCCTTCCCTGGGCCTGGGGATGTTTCCATTTGCTCAGTGCTGTGTGTACAAGCAGTCAGGGCAGGCTGCTGCTTTTTGCATCAGTGATTTTTTGGGACCTGCTCAGTCTCAGAGCAGGTTGCAGGAAGCACCTTGGGCCCCATTTGTCGAGTGGCTGGACTGGGGGGTTATTTTTCTCAATAAACCTTATTGCCACTTAACTTTTCTCCCTCTTTGTGGTCTGCAACCTCTTCCCCCTTGAGACACCCATCACCCTCCTGCTTTCTCCTCCTCCAGACCTGCACTTCCCTGTGCTGTGGCTGCCACCTCAGTCTGATCCTCCTCACGGTTCCTCCCCAGACTGCCACTATCTCCGTGACCCTTGGATGCCCTGGCAAAATGTGTGACTTGGAATCCACACCTGACACTGGCACAGTTTCCCTGGGAAGTTGGCCTGGCCAGATGCAGCTCCCTGATTCCACAGCACCAGGGAAGCAGCCTTGCTGTCCCCTGAATTGCAAAGAGCCAGTGAGCAGTGTAATGTGGCAGTCACCTCTGCTCAAAGGGGGAAAAGAAAAATGTACTCCTGCATCTTCACATCCCTCCCACAGCTGCACCCAGAGGATTTAGGGTTTGGAGGATGTCTTAGCAGAGTGCCTCTGCTCTCAGGCTGGGTTATTCCACGCTGGGCAGACAGAGAAAAGAAAGCAGGAGCAATGAGGAGCTTCTGCCTGTCATTTTGCTCACTGCTCAGTTTGGCTGCAGGGGCATTTCCAGAGCAGGGTGTGGGGCAGAGCTGAGGCTGCCTTTGGGTGCTGTGCACCCACCACACCCTGCCCTGTGCACCCACGGTCCCTGCAGGGAGCTGAGGGAGCCCCTGGCTGGAGCTGCTCTCCAGGGCCATCCCATCTTTCAGGCACTCAGAGAGACACAACCGCCCTGGTCTGTCAGGGATGAGTACCAGCCTCAGCTACGCCTGCCCCTGGTGCCAGCACGAGAGGTTGAGACATCTGTGGTGGCCACAACACCGGGCAGTTGGGAGGACACAGGAGGAGCCACGATTTGCAGCATCACCACAGTCCCCAGCTTGCCTCTCTGGAAAAAAGTCACCCGCAAGGTTTTGGGAATGGGAGAGCTACTGGGCAAATCCCCAGGTCAGCACTGAACTGGGTTCCCCCTTTGCTGTGAAAGGAGGAAGAGAAACAAGATTTGAGAGCCTGGAGAGGGAGGCCCTGCAGGAGATTTCCTTTTAGTGGATTCCTAGAGGGTGAAGGTAGAAATAGAGGGAGTCTGTCAGAAGGAACAACTTCATGAACTCCCATTCTTTTCTTTTCCCTGTCACCCCCCCAATTCTCCATTCCCTCACACCACTCAAATCCCACAGCAATCCTCAGTGCGTTGCAGCAGCTGCAGATGGATTGCAGCTCCATGTGCTGCCGTGTTTCACGTGACAGGGCTGTGAATAAGGTATTCTGGAGAAACACAACTCTTCCCTGCTTATTTAACTTTGCTTTCCCCAGATACACATGCAGACACAGCAAACAGCACCAGGAGTCACACCACCATCGGTCTGTTTACTATTAGGAGAGTTTCGTGTTCGCAGAGCAGTCCCACGTGTAAATTTTTCACAATACCTTTCATCTCGTCTGGCTCTGCTTTCAGCAGAGAAACCGCAGCGTAAGCGGGTACCCATCAGGGCACACTCGGGAGAGAAAATGGATTACCTGTGCACAACCTGCCCAGATACTTCACGGATGTTCTTTAAAAAGAAATGGTTTTACCATCCAGCATTGCCTGAAAGTGTCTGCAGAGAAATCCCAGCAGGGAATGTCTCTGAATTCAACGATTCTCTCTGTCCTTTCCTTCCCAATGGCTGTTTCCCCCTTGGCCATCTACCATACTTGGGAATTTTAACTTGAAAGGCTCCTGGGTGACACATGGGGCGAGAGGATGTGGTGACTCACAGCATCCTCTGGTCCCCACACCACATTCCACGGTGGCACGTGGCTCCTGGGGAAGCAGGTGGCTCCCGCACCGCGCTTCAAAGCCCTGCCTGACGTGGGCACACCACTGACCCCAGCACTGGAAGAACACCAACTGAAGAACACCAGGAAGGGAGAAACACCAATTTCTGTCCTGAGCAGCCCTTGCTAGCTGGAGTTTGACTTAGTCAGGAAGAACTTGCTGCTGCTTCGGAGATAATTAAACCCATCTTCCCTCGCCCGGCTGTTTGCACACGCACAATGATACCATTGTTCAGAGTCATGCAACACATATGCTGACATTAAAGTGTTTAATCTTGTAGTACAGTATTCCATTATTTTTTGGACATCTGTACATGATAGAAAGGGTACGTATTAAGGGATTTGTTGACAAAGGAATGGCTAATGCTGATACATGTGTGGACTGAAAGGATCTTTCCAAGTTGTGTTCTGCAGTAGGGAGGCTGCTGCTTCCCAGGCCTGAAGCCTGGCACAGATGTGATATGCACTGTTGCTATTACCACTTTTCGATTTATAACAAGGAGTCAGTGTTTAGAAGAATTTTGGAAGCTCCCTGCTGGGTTTGTGGCTAGGTGGTCTTGCTGGCAGCACCAGCTCCATGCTGAAAGCTGAAAAAATGAAGTGATGGCTAAAGGGAGAATATTAACTCCAGAGGGGTTTTTTTTTTCCCTTTCGAAGCAAAAATGCTTACCCCAGATCACTTTGCAGAGTGAGCACTAAAGAATTTCCAACCTCTGGGTTTGAGGATCGGGATTTATGGAGCCTGGTTTTCATCTTATTTGAAATTAGTGCGTTAGTCCCGCTCTCCACCCATGGATGGGGCAGGACTTTGCCCTGGCACACACTGAATTTACCATGCAAGAAGCAGTTTATCACCTTCTCCTCCCTCTACCTGGCTGTAAAATGGGTCCATGGGCAGGGAGCAGCTGGGTGCAGGTTCCCTCCTGCTGGGCCCGGCCTTGGCTCAGAGCAGCCCCTTCTGCAGAGGGCACGTGGGGACAAGGCATCAGGACAGGGCTTGGGCAGATGAGCCCAGAGCCCCCCAAATGTCTGGGGGTGCTGAGCCAGTGGCTCGAGGACAGGCTGTGTTTTCAGAAGTGGCAGGATGGCAGCAATCCCCGGTGATGGGATGCATTAATGAATTATGGAAAAACCACAGGCTATTTTTCTAGTAAGCTTATCTCACAGACCAAAATCTAGCTGCGTTTGTTTTTCCTTAGGTTTCTCCAAAAACCTGCACCAGCTTCTAGATGACTTAGAGAGCTGCAACTATTCCATGTAAAAGGCCCTCCAAATACTGTTTTTATCACTCTTTAAAAAAAAAAAATCTCATCACGCGCCCCAGGACATTTGCTCTACTCCATTTATAGAACTCCCAATTTATATTCTTCAACTATTTCTTCAAATATTTCTGTAACTGCTGCTTTAGCTGCCCAATGTCAGCATGTAAATCATGAAGCCGAGAGAATGAAACAAATGAAAACCAATCACAGAACTTTGCATTCCCAAATTCTTGCCATTATAAATTTCCTGCCACTGCCCCTGTAACTCTTGCTGTCAAGCACAATGAGGAGGGAAACATGTGCCTTCGCAGACTGTGGCCTGGCATGACATTATTGCAATAATCTTTATTATAGTCCCCCTTTTCCTCAGAAAAATATAAGGACTGACCTCACATTTCTTGCTCAATCAGGCGTCCTGCTGAGCCCAGTAGGCTCTTTCAGCTGCAGAGACCGCTGCATCCTTCCCCTAATTGGTTTCCTCCTTCTTGAACCTCAGCAACATCAGGAGAAAAGGCCTATATTTCATAAGTGCCATGGTTTTATCCACCAATTTAGAGACAAAGAAGCGCAATTTATAGAGGGAACACTTAGTGCCTGTTAATTAGAAGCCCATCGAGAGGTCTCGGATTTGGCACGCCGAAAATTGACGGCGCAGTTTCGCAACCACCACAAGCCCCGAGCCCAAGGGGGGGCCCTGGCCTCCCTCCCGCCGTGCTGGGAGGTCCCTGCTCCTCCTGCCACGCTGCTCTCGGGCGCTGTGGGCAGCTGGGAGAGCACAGGATCCACCCAAAAACTCATCTGGGGAAGGGAAAATTTTTTTCCGGTTGAATGCACTTCCCAAGGGAAAGAGGAGGGCGAGGCAGGAGATAGGAGTGGAGCTTCCCTCTGGGAGCAGTGAGAGAAAGGCTGGAAGGGTTGGTGGGGCCCAGGTGGAGCTGGTCCCAGGGCAGCTGGTTTCTGGGAATCTCGTGCTCTGCGCTGAAACGATGCAGCAGAGTTTGTGAAGCTTTGGCTTTGATCTCGGGGGGGGTGGCGATGGAGGGAAATAAAGGTAAATTTTCCTGGAAAATTTCAATAAGATTTTGCCCTGCTGGGTGCAGGCGTGTCAGTCGGAGTTTCGTTTGCTCTTTCATGGAAACGCTGAGGCTGAGATCAATCCACTGGGTCTCAGGACAAGCCAGGCAGCCCTCAGCCACCTCTGAAGGAACAGTGCCCATTTTCTGCAGCTCTGCAGCTGTTGGAGAGAAAGAAGATAAAGACTTTCCTACCCTCTAAACTCACCACACAGGTAGACTCTGAAAACCAGTTAGACCTTAGTGCCAGAGTGTGGCAGATTATTTTTTGGCATCCAAATCTCTGAGGGGTTTCTCAGGCAACTGCTGATGGCTCAGCAGCAGCCTGGCTGAGAGGCTGAGGTGGGGGGTGTTGTCTTTTGGAATCTATTTTCCTTTGACTTATCTTTCAGTCTCAGGAATTCAGGACCTTTAATCTATTTGAGATTAAAGTCCTTTACAAATCCCTTCTGGCCTTTTTTGGGAGTGAAGAAGTTACAGACACCCTACTGCACATTCCTTCTGGTGCCTTTTTCCATTGTAAATGAGAAACAAGTAGCTCTAATTGTTGTAAGCACTACAATAAATGAGACAACTGCTCTCAAAGTGCCTTATAAAAACAATTAACATATTATCAGGTGAAAGCGTTAACAAGAAAATGTTGAGTTTTTACTTGTTTATATATTCAAAATATATTCTAAGTGCATCACCCAAATGTGCCAGGGAGGAAGAGGTATGGAATTACCAAAGCTTTCCCAGTTTGGCAACCTGAGAACATCTATTCATCTGATGTTGACTTTCTTCCTGAAAAAGACTTTTGGAATCTGAAAGTTTCTGAAGCTTTGGCTTCGATCTTCAGAAAACAAGAGCATAAAAATACCTAAGCAGGTAGATTGGCCTCCCATGAAATCCATTGAAGTTAGTTAAAATATTTCTGTTGACTTCCCTGGCATTTGGATTAGCTCTGTAACGCTTTGGTAACAATTATTTTTTAACACAGTCATTATGGGAAAAAAAATCTTGTGTGATTCACTGCTTCTTTGCTCAACACGTGGGGCTGGTGATTGATGCTGTGCTGCTGTTCTGGGTCCCAGGGCTGAACTGGGATGCACTGGGAGAAATCGGAGCCCTGCAGGCTGTGCCTCACCGCCATCCCTGCTGTCACGTGTCAGGCCTTGCCTACCAGCAGCCCCTGGCACAAACCCAGAGGTCCAACCATCCAAGCCAGCAGAATTGGCTCAGGTTGGTTTTGCACTCACCAGCAGTGATGTACAAAGGAGCTGCAAGCAGTTGGGGCGCTTATTTCCAATCTCAGCATACTTTGCTGTGAAAATGACCAATCGTGGGATCAGTTTAAGTTTCCCAGATTTATGCTGATGTGTTTGATTTGGAAGTTTGGGCGCCTGGGGTGCTGAATCAGGACCACAGGGTTTTCTGTCCAGCATTATTTTTTGGTACTGGCTTCAACTGTATTGCTCCAAGTTCTAAATATCAACAGCTACGTGTTTTCATCCTAATGTTTTCCAGCTCTGTATCTTCTGCACACGTCAGAACAAGCACCCAGTATTTGTTGACATTTTATCTCCAGCTTTCCCAGGTTTTTAGATCTGATACCTGGCTACTTCACACCTGAGCACACGTATCCATCCTGTTTTCTTTTAACCATCCCCGTCAGTTGCACAACCGTGTCCTGCCCCCTCTTGCATCACCATCAGGCCACAACAGAGGCTTGGAGACACAAAGGACTTCAGAGAGCTGGGAGCCCTCTCTGTATCAGATGGAGCAGCACTCAGATCCTGCTCAGATAGGCAAGGCCAGACTTTCAAAGGTGCTGATCTGACTTGCATATTTGTGACAGATGTGGCCAAGTTACTGATAACCACCAGCCTGAGAAATTCCTTGTTTTGGCTGCATCACCTTAATTGTCCCCCATGACTTTTGGTGTCTTGCTTATTTTCTCATGCATCTGATGTCCTCCTCCATCCCACAGCTCACAAGTCCCATGTCTCCACCTTTCCCAAGGACTATGCCAGAGGGAGTGTCTGATGATCCTCATCCACCATAGCTCCAATTAACTGCCACCCTCACCATGCCAAGAGTTATTTTACACCAGGAAATTTGGAGCCCTGTGTTAAATTAGGTCAGAATTTGTCTGCGGTGGTTGTGCCTCCAAAATGCAATACTGCTTCTAAGAATGAGGAGAGGCTCATGTTTACACATGCATCACCTGTGAGTGACTTTGCATTGTTTTTTAAGGAGAGGAAATCCACTGTTTTCCCACAGTCAAGGCACACAGTCTGTTTCATAGCAGAATTATTTTTCAAGGGTGTTCTTCCTTTTCCTATTTTACAACCTTTGATTGCACATCCAGAGCTTTGGCTTCCTCTCCAAGCAGCTGTCTTGCCAAGGCATTTGAATTGTGAGCTGGAATTTCCAATGTTTGAAATTAGCATCTGGGCTAAAACCATTCACCAAAGCCTTTGGGTAGTAGATTTGTGAGAACTATGAGCCTGGGACAAAGATGAGTTGAAGTTCTGTGGGCAGAAGGGCTGTGAAGCATATCCAGCAAGTATTCAAAACGCTTGGTATCTTTTAAGGAGAGCATTTAACATTAATTTAACATTAATGGCTGACAAACAGCTGAGACTAAGTCCTTCAAGAATGACCAAAAGGTTCTTCTTGTGGTCGTTGTGTCAATAGGGATCGTGGATTTTAGAAATCTAATGGAGAGACTCCAGTCACATCCAAAGAGCTGCAGCAATTCTCTTGACTGTTTCAGAGAACACTTAAAATACCACTATTCCCTCCTGCCTTTTTTTTAAGCTCTCCCCCCCCACCTCTCCCCCTTCCAGCTCCTCAGGTAATTAACTGGAAATGACCCAGTTGCAGCATTGTCAAAGGTCTAACACCCATCAAACCCAGGAAACTCAGGCTCCTTGAATGCTCCCCTGCCTACCTTGTGCTGTTGTGCTTAAGGTATTACAGGGGTCTACAAAAAGTGCTTGATCAGATATACTGTACCATATGTTCCCAAATACCAACACACAGCAGCATGACTTAGGGATAGGATTTCAGCCTTCATAATGAAGAGTCTTGCTTTTATGAGTTCGAGTCAGACCCTTAACGTTATTTTAACGTAGATTTTGGTGTTTAATTATGTAATAAGATTTACTGCAGTCATCTAACAGATGTTGATTCAGGGTCAGTGTTTCTCATAAATTAGTTCTGAGAGGATTTGTTACTTCTGGGTCAGCAGATAGGTCCAGAGTGCAAAGAAAAAGGGGAAAAACAATAAACACTGAGTTGAAGGGTTTCTTGGGATTCTTTCTTCAGTTACATATCCACATATTTTCATGATCTTAATGACTATAGCCACAGGAATGTTTGCTTTAACACTAAAGATGGCTCAGGCCAAAACCCTATATCCAAACATCTGCAAAGCATGAGAAAGTTCAAACTTTGGGGCTCTTTATTTTATGACCCCAGCCGTTAATTTTTCATACTAACACGACACATTTTTTCTAGGGCTCAGCAGTGGGAATTGCTGTGAACTTTAGCAGCACCCCAAAAGGTTTCATCTTCATGTGCTTGTTGTCAGCCCTTGTGTATAAAGTGCAGCTAAAGGCCAGTGTTGGTTGATGTAGTTGTCATCACACACGTCCTGAAAAGCTGCACCCACCTTCCTCTGGAAATTCAGCCTTCCCATGTCTTTGGAAGCAAATCATATCTGTACATCCTACTGCTAACAGCTGCAACTAAACCCACACAGCATTAAATTCATTCTTCTACATTTGTGGTTAAAGGAGTGATTCCATATTAAAGTTCCCTTTCAATTTAGGTGCAGACAAATTCCTTTAAAACTGAAATCATGCTCTTTATATCTTATTCTATTAGGAGTACTTTGGAGGAAAAGGATTGAGGCACATTTAATAGTGTTGCTAGCACGTCCAGGGCAGTTGTAGCCTGCCAAATCTTTTACAAACACTAGTGAATATTCACAATATTCCCCCACATCAGGGTAGGAGACACTGAATGATCTCCCTGAGATGTTTTAGTAGAGGTGCAACAGAGACTGCTCAACCTATAAAACCATTTGCTGAACTTAATCACCTTTGGCTTGGAAAGTTTAGAGGTTTCCTACCTAAAAAACTCAGCTCTAAGATGAATCCCAGCTATGAGTAAGAGCTCTGAAGCATTTCCCTGAGCAGCAATCACACAGTGGCAAACTGGACTCCTCACAGAAGGGATGTGAGAGAGGAGGAAGAGTCCATGGCCAACGGCTGAGCCTCGGCCAGCAGAGCAGCGCTGAACCTGCTCCCTGCTTGGACACAGCCCCGTTCCCAGAGCCCCCCCAGGCTCTGCCCCTGCCACGGGGACACCCTGGCCAGTGCTGATCCATGCTTGTACCATGCAGAGCTGTAAATTTAGGCAGCACTTTCCAGACCTGGGCTTGAAACTCCTCTTTTTCAGGAGTAATTCCCTTTAAGTCAATGGATTTACACAATGGATTTGCTGCTGCCAGAAGAAAATCAGGCCTGTAGAAAGACACACATTCTTTGCCAAGGAAATCTCAGAGCTAACTACTTGAATTGTGCAGTCAAGCTGCAGAGAGGTCAAGTGGACAGACGACAGGACTGGGACATATAGGAAGTCCCTGGTTCAAACCTCAGCTCTTAAAATGTCATGCGTTGTGACCTTGGGCGAGTCAGTTCATCCCCTTATACCTCCGTTTCCCCGTCTTCCTTTGTCTGACTTGTCTGTTTAATTTGGAACTTGTTCCAAGAAGGGTGCCTTGCCTCATGTGTTGGGCTGGGGCACTGACACCTCTCCTCCCCCTTGCTGGAGGACTGGCTTGAAGCCTTTGTTTCCTCCCAACATCGACCCCTTGTTTCCGTACCCACAAGCAGGGTTACACCAGACCACCAGCTGTCCATCAGGGGACAGGCAGAGCTGTCACCCCGTGGGACAACACACATCCTGGGAGGATCTGGCACTTGTTATTTCACAGTCAGGGTCGGGAGGTGGAAGAAGGGTCCTCACTTTGAACAGTTGCTTCACAGCCCTGGTCACTAAAGACCCTTTAAAATGAAAGTTTTGACCCTATGGAGCGGAGCCATGAGCTTGCGATGAGTTCAGCTGGCACCAAATGTGGGTCACTGGCATGAAAAGCCTCCAGGGCTGGAATTTGTGTCTCTGGTGTGTGGGTATGTGTGTGTGTGATTGTCAGAAGCAGAGCCAGGCCAAGAACCAGCACTCCTGAAAAGCCCCATGTGTTTGTCCCAGCCCCTTCCCACAGCAGCTCGGTCGTTATCGGTGGCAAATGTCCAGAGTCACTTGTCAAGCACGAAGCTGCCAAAAATCATTAAAACACAATGGCCCCCTGTACCAGCCAACTGTAAAACTGTTCCAAAGGGAGCCTGATAAACACATATATGCCTATAATAGCCCAGATAGAGGCAGGTATTTCCTACGCGCTTTAAAGAGCTGAGCAGCCCGTGAGATGCTGCAATCAGATATTCCTGCCCTTTTCTGTTGTGGCAACTCGCGAGCGTGTTTGATGGCGAGGGGAAGGGGAACAAAGCAGGTGGCTAATGGGCTGTTTTGTGTTTCAGTGGAGCATGACAGAGAGTTTCACCATCAGCGCTGCCACTACCGAGAGTTCAGGTTTGATCTCTCCCGGATCCCGGAGGGGGAGGCGGTGACGGCGGCCGAGTTCAGGATTTACAAGGATTACATCCGCGAGCGCTTCGACAACGAGACCTTCCAGATCAGCGTCTACCAGGTCCTGCAGGAGCACCCGGGAAGGTGAGAGACCCACAGGGAGAGCCTGGTGAAAGCACGAGCAGTTTGCTCCTCCAGGGAGTTACATCCAGTGCTTTCAGAGGTCTTGGTGCCATCAGCAGGAGTGGCTGGGTTTGAGGTCGGGGCTGTGCAGGGAATCTCAGGCCATGCTGCTGCAGCAGGCACGCGGCTCCTGTGCGTGCTGACGTGGGGAGAGGAGCCCTGAGAGCCTCCCCGTGCCCCAGGGAGCATCCCCAGCGCTCCTGCTCTGGCCTCTGGGAGCACTCAGTGACCTGGCCATCATAAAACCATCCTAAACCAGGAGTATCTCAAGATTTCTGGAAGTACTCCCCCCCTCCTCCTGCCTCTGACGGATCCTGAGGTGGCGAACCCAAATGCTTCCTTTGGAATTGTAGCTTAATTACTAGCCCTTATTATCAAAGGCATTCAAGCTCCCTAATTAACAAAGACAGATGACACCATGCTTTTTATATTGACTGATTGTTTTGCATGTGCAAAACTACAAGATGAGCTATTAAATCCCTTCCAAGCAATTATTAATGTATGCCAAGCTCCCTGACAAATCCTCCAGGGAACTTGAATAAGAACATATGTTCAGTTTTCTCATCTGGTTTTAGTTCCAATTAATCAGCAATCCCAAACCACTTATCAAAGGCACTTAGTTTCATTTGCACATATTTCTTTCACATACAAATCCTGCCAAAAGTGAGATTGCATTTATTTACGTGAAAAGTATTTACAGTCACACTCTAGTCAGAAGTTATTCTTTAGGACTACTAAACGTGGTCTAATAATACTACAGTCCTAATTTAGATTTATGAAAAGAGAAACACTAGGGATTTAAAAAGTGGAAAGTCCAAAAGGGTAAGAAAAAAGTATAATCAGGACTCTGGCTTTATAGTTTTATAAGAGCTAATAAAAATGCAGAAAAAATTGAAATATGTCAGGAAACCTTGTCAACTTTTTTTAATGGTGAGAATTTCTACTGGCTTTGCTGGATGGTAAAAATATTTAACCACTGGTGTGTTTTCCTCCACATCTGAAATTCTGATTTTATAGCTTAAAACTCACAGTTCTCCTGGCATTTCTAATGATGCAATTATTTGCACTGTTTGGGGATTGTGCTAAAATGAATCTATTTTTATCAACCAGTGATAGTTCAAACTAAGCATTTTAACCAGGTCTTCTTTGAAAAGGAAGGCAACGAGCCAGAACTGTGCCCAGGACCCGTTAGATGTCCTGCTTACCCATAGCATTTCAGTTTATCCCCTCTTGTTCCAGAGGCAGCAGCCTTCCTTTGCTGTATTTCTCATGTAGATTATTTAGGTACCAGCCTGCAGGGATGACTTTCCAGTCTTGGGAAGAGCAGAAACTGTAGATGTGTTGGCAGAGGAAGAGGCACCAACCTGTGTGCCAGGGCACTGGGGAATTGGCAGGAACCTGTTCTTGAGTCAATGACCTTCCTCACCAGGTGCCAGGGAAGTTTTCCCTCGGGTCCTGGTGAGTGAGGTGCCCACTAGGAATCTTACAGACAGAGTCAGAGCGAGATCTGATATCTTGATTTTACAATGGTGCCTCCACAGGTTTGTTACAACTTTGTTCAGAGAGGATGGCAAGGGGTAGTTGTGTGTGGAGCAGCAAATGCTTCTGCAAACTGTCTCCTCCACTAATTCCTATTCCTAAAGGAAAAAAAAATATATGCAAAGGGCAGGCATATATGTGAACCACTGTCTAGAAGAGGTGAGGAATCTTGCTAATTATACAGATGTTCCAGCCACAAGATTAGATGCAATTTTACTGCATCATATTCACCACAGGAACACTATTTTTAATGAGTGTTCGTGCATATTCCCCTTTTGCATACATTTTGGCACAGGCTATGGCGAGTTTTGAACAGTCAGTCCTGAAAAAATATTCCTGTTGGTTTGGATTGACCGAAGGTAAAAATATTGTCACTAACATTTGTAAAAATATTTGCTCTTTTTCTGCATTTTTCCACTGACATTTTCCACCCGGCTCTGTCACAGCCCAGTCATCCAAGCCAGTGTGTCATTGGGCAAGTGGAGAAAGAAAACAAACTCTCTCCGGTGTTGATCAAAAACCACCCATTCACTTTGATGCTTCCTTGGCTGTTTGTCTCATCCTGAGCTGCTGGAAAGTCAGCCCCATCTGACGTTGTTAGCAACAGGAGCAAAACAAAGCCAAACCCTCCCCCCCACGCAGGCAGGGAAACCTCTGCTGCCTCTGGGTTCCCTTCTCGAAGGGCTCTGCTGCTGACACAGGAGCGCTGCTGGAATTGCCTTTGGAGACCTGGAGCACGAGGGATTCTCCAGGCTGGCGCTGCTCCTGCGCAGTGCCCGAGGCACAGCAGCTCCTGCCAGGCTGCCAGGGGCTGCTCAGCATCATCTCCCACACAGCAGGGAGCAGCACAGCTCCCAGAGCCACAGAACAGCACAGGGCCAGCTGGAAAGCCCAGGCTGAGGGTGGCTGCAGAGATTTTCCTCTGTGAGAAGGCATGGGGATATGCTGGAGGCAGGGTTTTCAGTTAAACCACAGATGAGGCTCCGGTTTGGAGGGTGTGATGGTGCCCTCAGTTCACATGAAGCAGAGGTATGAGCAGCTCAGCAGTTAATGACTCCACGAGTTCAGACAGGTTGCAGGTATCTAACCAGCAACATCTCTTGTGTGCTCTTCATCGGCAGTGAAAAATACAGGCTTAGGTGTTTCCAGAGCAACAGCTGCACCCCCAGTAGGCTATTCCTGCAATCCTGCCCCTCAACAGCACAAAGGTTTGAAGGGGAGAAGCTCTCCCCCATCCACCTCAACCTAAAAACCCTGGCAGTAAAAATGAGAGCCCAGCCCTGTGATGAGATGCCACTTGGACTTTGACTACTAGAGATTATATCTCTGTCAGACTGAAGATATTATTCCAGATGTTTGTAGGAAATCAGGCTAAATTATCAAATATTCTTTCTGACTTTCCCAAATCTTTCATGGCAAGGCAAGCTCTTCAAAGTGGCAACATCTCCTTGATAGAAAGGCACGCACAGCATTCTTTAGGCACACAGCATCAGTTATTCACTTCAGGCAAACGAGTACATTCATGAACAAAAATGTCCCAAATACCATAAACACTGAAAACAGTTGATGTTCTGACTGGTATAACGTGTCTCAAAGCCTTCGAGTGCATAGCTCAAAGTCCAGTGACTCATGTCCAACTTCTGTTTGGGCTCCTTGGCTCACTCACCCAAAAGCCTGGGAAGGTGTTTTACAAAGGCAGTGACTGGCTTGAGAAGGGTGAGAGCAGCAGGACATCCAGGCCACGTTTGTGGTGACAAACCCTTCTCGGTGGGAGCTCAAGGTGGCTCTTGGGGAGCCAGGTGCTGCTCAAGTCTCCTCCCTCCTGGAAAAGGAGAGAGAGCAAAGCAGATCCCAGTGTTCAGCCAGGGCATCCCCCTCGGTTTATTAACCTGAAGCTGCAGGAAAAATGCAGGCTGCAGAGCTGCCCTAAAGCCCAGAGCTCGATCCTGCTTTTCTGTCTGCACCTTTTGAAGCTGAAATACCTCATCCCAGAGTTACATCTCCTGTTTCGTTGGACCCAGCACTTGCTCTGCAGAGTGAATCCCAATCCCTTTGAAGTCGATGGGAGTTTTGTTACTGGAGAGAATAAAACCAGGTACTTGACCAGCCTTTGGTAATTGAAATGTAGTTGTTACACGTTCACTTTGTGGCCATTATGGATTTCACGGGCTTCAAAGGCAGTGATTTGAACGCTCATGTTACCAGCCCTACAGAAAAATCAGATCTCGCAGGGTGCATTCCTGGGTTTGACTTGCAGCTGGAATGCTTTAGCCTGGGCTTCAAACTACACCACTGCTGCACCAGACCAAACCTGAGCCCCTCTCCAGACCCCTTTCAGCCGTTCACTGGAGTCTGGTTCCATGTTGTGGGTTGAAACATGTAATTCTAGTCCCTAAGAAAGGCTTAGGCCCACCCAACCCATAAAGCAGATGTGCCTTCTTTTTGGAGCTTTTTAAAGTAGCAGCATGATCGTTCTGGAGATGGTGCAGCACAGCACAGTTTGATTTAATGATGTGCCCCAGCAAATACTGACAATAACTTTGATTATATTTTTGGTGACTTATCTGCACCTCACTTGATAACTACATTTATCTCTCAGCAAGTAGCGAGGGAACTTCAGCCTGGAAATCCTGCAGCTCCCCAAGAACAGAGCTGTATCTGGTTTTCTCCTTCAGACCATTCCTAAAATCCACTGCAGCATTCAAAACCTCTGACAAATCTTGAACTTAGCAAACACAACTCTTCACAGGCACTTGAGGAGCTGCAGGAGGCATTTTGCATATCCCAGTGGGTCCTTGCTGGGGTAAGTGATGCACTAATGAACAGCCCTTCAGTGCTGAGCAGAAACAGCTGTATAGAAAGTGTCAGAGATATGTGTATAACCTCATTTCTCTCAGCACTGTTTTTACAAGAGGCTTCATGTTAAGGAAACGTGCTGCATCTCAGTAACAAACTCCCATTGCCACTTTTAATCAGCCTTTGAGACCTAGATCTCACCCTCCTCCAGCCCTCTAGGAAAGGCAACACAGCTACTAGAAGCACACAAAGCAGAACTAAGAACCTGCTGAAATTGTAAAGTGAATTGGATTTTTCCCTAGATTCGCCAGAATTTACACAGATCTGTTTCACTACCAGTACAGCCAGTTTTCAGACCAATCCTTGGAAAACACCTCCAGCAAACTGTATTCCTGCTGGGACATCCCTTCACCTGGCAGAGCCCCTGTGCTGTTTGGCTGGTGGCTCCTGCCCAGGGGCATGGGGAGGGTTTTTATCAGTGGGGAGAGCTTTTATCAGTGGGGAGAGCTTTAATCAGTGAGGAGGGAGAGGGGAGGAGAAGCAGGGGATCCCAGGCACAGGGAAGGGAAGGTGTGGGAGGAGGGCTGCATCAGGTCTGTGTACAGAGGGTGTTGCAAACGTGCCAGGGAGAGGCCCAGGGAGATCCTGGGGCCCTCTCAAAGTAGGAAAGTCTGAAAAATATTTTCCTAAGCTTGTCTTTGGACAGCTGCAGCTGACTTTAAGCAATGACACCAAGCAAACTGGAATCTGGATACGGCAGGTTTTTAATCCAAACAGATGTCTTCTAACCCCACATCTCCTCTCACCCTCCCAGGATGCCCTTTTTGCCTTCTCCTCCCTCCACCTGCTCAAACCTGGACGTGAATAACCCCCTCCCCTCCATGCCAGCTCTGTCCTTGGGCTGCCTGTTGGAAAACTTGCTCCGTGCCTGTGACCCAAACAGCCCCTCTAGGGTTAGAATATGAGTCAAGAGGAGAGGATTGTGCTCCTGGCTTGGATGCTGTGGTTTACATGCTGAATCAATAAGAATTCAACATAGCCATGCCTCAAGTGTTTCCTACTTTAAAACAGAAGCAGGAGAGTTAACCCACATTTGTAAAGCCGTTCAAGGGCTGTTGCAAGGTGTTGCTGTATGGTTGCTGCTTAGAACACTGATAGGTTTGTAATTCCTGCAGGTAGCAGGTAGGGATCAGGGCAGCACTGCTGCCAGCTGTGCTTTTTGGGCTGGGGGATTACCTGAAGCAGGCAGGGGACAGCAGGACCTGCTGCTGCCAGGACAGGGCCAGGTGAGCCGGGGCTCTGGGGCTGCTCCCAGCTGCTGGCTGGTCACAGAAATCACCTTGTCTTCCAGTGCAATGGAGATTGCCAAGAGTCACCTTCGCTGCTGCTGCCTGTCCTTTTTCTCATTTATTTTTATCCCACTTGGAAGTGCTCATTAGTGTTTACTACCACTTGTCAACCAGCAGCTTGAAATAACAGGGCTGACAAGGGGGATGGGGACAGTGAGTGAAGAAAACAGACGTAAAAGCAGGGACTGTTTGGCAAGAGGGCTGTCCTAAAATAGTGTAGACCTTACAGCATTGTAGTCTATAAATGCGGAGTTTCATCTCCTGTTCTCTTGCTAATGCAGAATTTCTCTCTCTTGAGTTTTCACTGAGTCTCTCTCTCTCTTGTCCGTGTTCTCCTCGTGCCCCAGCTCATCAAGGCAGGCAATTAGGGCAGATACTGCACTTCTCATTCTTGGATATGTTCCTAGTGTTTATGACTTCAAACCAAACTGCATCCTAGAGACTGAAAAAGTACCCCAGCAAAAGGCAAAGAAGCCATACACAGTATTTTCATGAAGCTTCATGGTTGTTAATCCTTTCTCTTATTTTAGAATTGCTGTGCTGCAAAATGGCAACCCTCTGCCTCACAATTTCCTTTCAGGATACTCTTCCCTGCCTTTTCTGTACTTGTGTTCTCTTATTTCTGTGCTCATCCCCACAATCCTCACTTCTTCCAGCCCTTTTCTCTCTCACCAAATATTTGTGATCCCTTTCCTTCCCACCATCAGCCCTTTGGCAGTTCAGCCCTTCCACCTCCATAGCTGCAGCTGCTTCCCAGACACGATCTCACATGCATCCTGCCCAGCCACCCTCACGCTGCAGTACTTGTTACTCACCCTTCAGTCCAGAAAACAAGTTCACTAAGGGAGTTGCACAGACCACACAGCACTTATGTGACCTGTAGACAAATTTTTGGGAGTGCTTTCTCTCCCGTCTTGGCATCCAGTGCCAGACACCACCAAAGACATCAGCAGGCAAATGTCAACCTCCTGTCCTCATCTCAGGCTCCACAGAGAGTCTGATGCTTCAGAAAACCGAGCAGAAAGCCCCAAATTTTATCATTGCTGAAAGCTCTGACACTCCCGCTGATGTCAGTTCTTTGAACGCTGAGCCATTTTGATGTGGTCTCAACAAAACATACTTGTGGTCTGGATCCAGACTTCGTAATTTATGTAACTCTAATCTAGACATTAACATTTCCATGTCCCAGCTTAATTTTTTTGTAAAAGGAGGATCATGTGCCTTTCCTATCTCCTGCTCTGGAAAAAGGCTCAGTACGGTTTCTTGCAGGCACTGAATTTCTAAAATGAAGGGGCTGCATGCAGGGCCAAGGAACCAAAGGGGCTTTTTTGCCTCCTTGCTTGCAGAGCCATCATTCACGTTGCTCCAAGAACACTCTCTGCGAGTACACAGTTGGAAGGTGAGGTACAGGAGTGAGATGTGCACTAGAAACCTTTTCTCTTCGTGCTCAGATCTTTATCTCACAGCTAAAACCCAAGGCAGCCACATTAGTTAGGCTTAACCAGCACTATCTTCTGTGACAAGTCATTAGGTAGGAGCCCTCAGAGCAAATGTTGTTTAAGTCTTAGCAAAATAACATTTCTGTGCTGTGTTTACCATGTCTTGTCCAACAAGGATATCTTGAGGGCTGGCTGTCTATTAGCTGGTGATTTGATGCTGTTTGCCCTGTCTTTGGGGAGCAGGACATTCCACTTAAAGGAGGTTGTTCTTGAGAAGAACGAGAGGTTTCTTTTCATCGGAACAGGAGCCACAATCTCAGGAACCTCTGCTTGCAACACCAGTGAGGTTTTGCATCCCACCTCTGGCCGCTGCTGGTGGGCCAGAGCGGAAAGCACTAATCCAGGAGTGCTTGAACTCCTCCAAAGAGCCTCTGACACCGGGCTTTTTTGGGGTCCAAATGTTCCAAGTGTGTGTGGGAAGGACATTTCCCTTCAGTGGGTCCCTTTGATCTCTCTCACTTCAGGCTTCCCCTCCAGGCCTATTGTTTGCACATTGCTGTAACTACAGGAAAACAAACGCATTATACAGTTTCCCAGACTGACTCACCCTGGTACTTGATGCCTCATGTTGTCTGGTTGCCCTGATTGCATCATGCCAGCATGGGAAGCTTAAAGGCTGGTTTTTCTGAGTAATAATACTGCAGTTCAGTGGCTAAAACCAAAAAAATTATCATTATTGCTACTATCACCAACCTGCAAACTACGAGGGGGGAAAACCAAGCAAGCCAAGTCCCTGTTAACTAAACCTGGTGTGAATCATGAGTTCCAGTCAGGAGCCATGCTTAAATAATGTACTATGTGAATATAAAAACCCTTTACTCCTGGAAACTTGGCCTCAGCCACTGGAATGGGCCAATCCATGCAGCTCCCTCGTCCCTGGCTCCTCTGGGATGTGTTTGGTTCAGTGTGCTGTAAACAGGGAAGGGCAGGAGGTGTCCTGCACTGTGGGAATGAGGCCATTGCTCCTGGGTGGGGATGAAACCCCAGGAAATTTGTCCCCTGGTTAGAATCCAAGCACCTTGCATTCCTGTAACTGTTGTGAGAGGGGTCATCCACTCTCTTTAACTTCAGCTTTCCTGGGAGCACTCAGCAAAGCTGACCGAGCTCCCAACACCTGCATTGAGCCTCTGCATCCCTGCGCCACGGCCCCTTCCTGAGCCACCCACGCTGGCTCCCAGACATCCACCGAAATTCTCCCACAGGATCCCCTCTGCCTTAGCAATAAAGTGTTCCAGCAAGTCCAATTCTATAGGGCTTCTTCCACAAACCAGAACTTTGCCTAAAAGCAAGCACTAGTTGCACCCTCAGCAGCACCAGCTGCAAATTCAGCCATGGGCCATCCAAATCTGTCCTGCTTTAGGGAGGAAACACAGGATCCTCTTCTTGCACATCCTGGGCCATGTGCTCACGGGCTCTGCAGGAATTCTTTTTAGAAATTTAATTTCATGCAGAGAGTCACAGATGGTGGTGACATCCCTTAGCTCACAGAGTGAAGCATCGTCTCTTACACGCTCTGGCCCACAAAGGTTGAAAGGAAAGCTAAATAGTAAAAGCATTGCAAAAACTCCTCCATTCCTGTTCTGTGTGGAACAAAACCTTCTAATTCCTTGGTATGTCACAGGATAAAGAATCACTAAAAGCTGTGAGTCAAAACCCTTTATGCTTTCCTCAGATTCATTTCTGATCACTCGATGTTTTGTGCAAACAAGAGGCACTGTGTAAATTAAGCTAAATACATATATTTGCACTGACAAATCCATAGTGACAAAATTCATAAGGCCTTCTTTAAGGCTTTGAGGATGTGATTAAAGGGTTTTTCAAAGATAGTTCTTCATTCAAAAGGATATAATTACACTCAAACAAGTTATCATGTTTGTTCACTGTAGGTACAAAAGCAGCTCTTACAGGACTTGTCTAGACACTTCCACCATGTGTCTTTGTTCCTCTTTTAAAGCAATTTTTTATAAAGGAACTACAACAGTATCCATTTTTTTATCTGAGTTTTGTCTCCTTCTTTCCTGATAAGAGAAGATTCCGTCCTTTACAGAACCTGTGTTTGCTCAAATTTTAATTTTTCAGAAATTTGCCAGGAAACATCTTGTAAATCGGAAATAATTTCACCTTTTTCAAAAGAACAGAATTGCTCTATTTAGGATCTTTTTCATTTTCTGCTATTATTTCTTCAGCTAGAGTAACCCAGCAGTGGCCTTTAAAAAAGAACCCCAAGCAATGAATTGAAAAAACATTGTGACCCACGGTAGTGCAGACCTGTGACTGTGCAGAGCATTACTGCCTCAATCAGTTATCTGTAACCTCAGATGAGCAAATTAAAAAAAAAAAACTATTACATATGTTAATATATGCACACCAGTGTTCCAGCTGGCTTGCACCAATGCTACAATTACACATAAAAGTCAGGAAATCATGTGTGGAAAGGCTAATGAGCAGCATTGTCTGCCCAATTACCGGGTTTGCATATGCAAACAGTAATTCTGCAGATCTGTGCCTGGCGAGCGTTTTTTGAAGTTGCATCAGGAGCTCAAGGTCAACAGTAACAGCAAAGTAACCCCAAACCACCTCAGCTCTGCTTCAACACGAGAGGAGAGGAGAGGAGAGGAGAGGAGAAGCTTCATCTGAGGGTGATTAAAGGGGAAACAATCCAACCCC
>VZTG01008314.1:558428-590385 GCA_013397845.1 Melanocharis versteri | reverse complement strand
GAGAGGAGAGGAGAGGAGAGGAGAGGAGAGGAGAAGCTTCATCTGAGGGTGATTAGAGGGGAACACACTCCAGCCCAGCTCTGCCTATCACTGAAATCTCAACCCTGTGTGCTGCCTAAAGGATGTTTGTGCTGCCTGTGGAGACTCCAGTGGAAATCCTGGGTAAATGGGAATTCTGCTTCTTTGTTTCAGGGATTCAGATTTGTTCCTGCTCGACTCCAGGACGATCTGGGCTGCAGAGGAAGGGTGGCTGGTGTTTGACATAACCGCGACCAGCAACCACTGGGTGGTGAATCCCCAGCACAACCTGGGCCTGCAGCTCTCCGTGGAAGGTGTTGATGGTGAGTGTCACACACAGCAGCAGCCAGGGAGTCTCTGTTTCAGGTGCATGATTCCCAGCCAGGGGAAACCCTAAGCATTCAGCCCTCTTTCCTTTGAATAGGATTTCTTAAGCACGTTTTTCCTGGTTTTGTCTAAGATGGAAATAATAACAATAATTAAAAAAACACCTCATAGACATATAGGATATTAAGGATGTACTCAGATGCTGAAGCAGAGGGATGAGCTGCCTGCAGTCATTCCAGTGTTAGCTGAGCACACATCCCCATCAATTAATGTATACACTGCTGGCTAATCTGCAGATCACACATTCCAGTCAAGGAAAGAGGAATAAACTTTGGTGTGTGCAAAAAGACACAGCTGAGTGATGTAGAGGGCTGCTGTCCATTGGCACAGAAGTGCTTTCCAATTCAGAAAACAGCCAGGAACCATTTAAATTTCCTTTGTGCCAGTAAAAATGGTTGGTAAAGTCATATCTGGTCTGCAGTGTATGGTATAAACCTGTGAGGTTTGGGAATGGGTGGGAAGACCTGGCTCTGAAACATCTCCAGAAAGGAATCAGGCAGGGAGTTTTCCTAATCAGACCTTAGCTAAAAAGTCGTGCTGCTTTGTCTCAAAATTAAGACTCCTGATGCTCACTTGGAAATTTGTGCAAATATCCTGGACTTTCTGGGGGTTCCCAGGACCTGGGACCATCTGGAACTGCCTGGCTGCCCCACAGGGATGGTTTAAGCAAAAGGCACCTCAAAACTACTATAATTATTCTGAAGGTAGCTATCTAAGGACATGCTTTCATTCTCCAGATACGCATCTGTGCTATCATTTGCTCTTGGTTTTCAGGCAACACTTGCAGATTTCCAGTCAGCAGCATTTTGCATAAAGACTCTGTAAAGCAGATTTGGAACAGGCGACCTGCAGAGAGTGATTTACATGAAAGGGTGATTTAACTCATGTGAGAGTGCACAGAGAGGTGCACAGGGTTTGTTTTAACCTGCCCTTTCTGAGGGACCAGTGAATGCAGAAACCCAAACACAGATACAAAGAAGCAGCTTCACCATGGAAGTTACCAGTCCCCACCCCAAAATCAGGCACCTTTTGCCATCTTTGGACAAAGATTCAAATTCATGCTGATTTACAAGTTAATCTTAACTCCTAAAGGACAGCCAAGACAAGTTTAACCCCTTTTCAAACACTTGTCCTTGATTTTAGTTTCCACTTTGCCTCCTAAATGAATTATCTGGGAGTACAGATGTTGTGTCTTTGATCATGGCACATTTGTTCAATTGTGGTTCAAATATAGAAAAACCATCAAGACCCAGCCCAGAGTGCCCAGAAATGTGATAGCTGGAAGTAGGCTGAGTATCTCTAAGCACTATGGATTCTAGAGTCTCACACTCACACTCTTCCCCTGATAAAGCCTTATCTCTGTGTCCTCCCCCAGCCTCACCTCCTGATTTTACAGCAAAACTCAATCCTGGTTTTCAGCATAAGTAGAAAAAAAGAAACCAAGCTGATTTATAAATGCGTTACAGATTTCAGTGGAGGCTTTTCAGGATCCTACAACCAGAGCAGTGCTGCAGCTTTGCCCACGTTTAGGGTCAGTCTGTCTGCTCTGCTGCAGCAATCAGAGGTGGATGCTTACAAACACAACCAGACCTGTCACAGACAGAGCTTTCAAAGATATAAACAAACTCAGCTAGATTTCTCAGGAGTGCATAAATAAAGAATATTACTAATTTTAGTTGAGTCAAATAACAGATGAGAATGCACTTATCATTGGGAATTCCTGATTCCACCCCTTTGCAAAGTAACTTTCTCCAAATAGATTAACAAAATACTTTGATCAGGCTGTCATTAAGAGTTAGAAAAACCAACTGCAGTGTTTAAAAAGTAAATACAGAGATACAGGGGCTGATTGTCTGCTTGTCTTCTGTACCAAACTTCCCTGGCAGCACGCCTTTGCACTCACATTTTTCCACCACACACATGAATTTTTAGTTCTATTTGGAATGGCAAGGACCTGTCCTTCCTTGCTCCCTAAGTTTCATTTAGGATTTAGACCAACAGTGTGCACTAACAGCTGCTTTCACGCCTGAACTTCATACGAAAATCATATGCTGTATAAACACAGCAGGATTTTGATGCAACACTATATGCTTGGGCAATCCTCAAGGCTTTAAGTGAAGTAAAAACCAAAAATAAATCAACCCCCAATTTTTCTTTGTACGTGCTGTTACATGATCTATAATCACGAAGCAAATACAGTCTATTTTAAAAAAATCATACAAAATAAGTGAGCTGAGAGCCCTTTTCCCATTCTCCCTGGCCAGGCTGCCTTGCAGGGCTTCTCCAGGAAAGTGTCAGCTGTCCTTTGGCACATTTGATTTGTGGCTGACAAGGCCCAGCTCTGTCCTTAGCAAAAGAACCACAAAGCCATTAACATAACTTGGATTTAGCAGCAGCACTCAGCAGCTTGGGACAGAATAATCCTGGATATCACCTCTGCATTTCACAGCAGCACCCAGACATCCTTTGACAGCAACAGGGAGAAACATTAAATTTCCTACTGCCACTCTCTTCTTGCCTTTTTTGTAAATAATTGATTTAATTCTACAGAGAAACTAACTAATTGTCTTTTACCAAAAATCAAATTATTCTAAAGCCCAAGATGAGGGACACGTGGGTGATCATCAAAGTTTTGTACAAAGTTATCAGGTATGGTGGTGGCAAGATGCAGCAATAAGCAAAATGTCTCCAAACATTTGTTTCTCTCAGCTGAGGTATATCTGGAACTCTGTCAGCATTTCATATAAGGCATTTTTATTTTAAGCTAATAACCTTCCAGTGGGAATTTAGTGTTCCTATGGGCTGAGTTTTATGGCTCCTTTTATAGGATCACTTCAAATTATAGGTTGGTGAACTTAAAGAAACCCCTCTAAAGAATGCAGGAGAAGTTAACGCTAAGCGGACTTGGGGTAAAACAATTATATGTAGGACTATTTTCTGTGACTTTTACAGGCAGATATAAAACGAAGTTAGCTGTGGTGAGCTGCTCTTGTCAGAACAGCTTTGCCCGTTAAGTCCAGCTCCTTGGAGGGGTGATGCCATGGCCAGGAGTGACCCTGAGCAGGCAGCAGCTGTGCCCCGTGCTGTGCTGGCTGCGGGCAGAGCTGCTGCGGGCGCTCTCACCAGCTTCCCGTGTTTCCAGGACAAAGCATCAACCCCAAGCTGGCGGGGCTCATCGGGAGGCACGGCCCGCAGAACAAGCAGCCCTTCACCGTGGCCTTCTTCAAAGCCACCGAGGTCCACCTGCGCAGCATCCGCTCCACGGGGGGCAAGCAGAGGAGCCAGAACCGATCCAAAACGCCAAAGAACCAGGAGGCTTTCCGGGTGTCCAACGTTGCAGGTACAGCACGGGTGCCTGGGTCTGTGCTGCTGGGTGCAGGGTGGCGTGGGGATTGTTTCTCCCACGTTGTTTGTTTGTTGTCTCTTCGGTCTGCCGCTGGTTTGAAACTGTGTGAGATTGGGGGTTACTCCAAAAACGTCGGGAAAAAGAATGTTTCTTTGAAGCAACGTTAAATTGAGGGATTTCTTAATCCAAATTAAAAAAAAAAAACAACAAAACAAGCACCTAACCAGAAAAACTCCTTTTCTCCCATATGAAATAAATTCTCTTTTTGAAATGGAAGATCATTACATTAAAGCAATGAGCGAGTGATCACTGGATCTGAATCCAAATGCTGTCCATTTTCAGGGTTTGTGATTTTAAGTTTAGCCCCTAAATAGAGCAGTAGTCCCAAAATTCTTGCACAGAAGAGGAAAACCCATTCATTCTCGGGATAACCACGGTTGTTCTGGGGGGAGCTGTGCTTCCTAATTTGGAAGAAAACTCCATCAGGCATTTGGAATAGAAATGTGGCTTAATTGTGTGATAGCTCAGAGTAACAGGCCCTTGGTGACGGTCCCAGCAGGAGCCACAGCTCAGGGCTGGCTCTGCTGAGCAGCAGCAAATTCCAGCTGCTTCTGGGAGTGCCTCACTGAGTGCAAGGACAGCTTATGAGAGGCAGAAGGAAAAGGAGAACAGAGCTTCCAACCATATCTTTATAGAATCATTAAGGTCGGAAAAGACCTCCAAGATCATCAAGCCCAACCTTTGACCAATTCCCACCTTGTCACCAGCTCAGGGCACTGAGTGCCATGTCCAGTCCCTTGGACAGCTCCAGAGATGGGGACTCCACCACCCCCCTTCCATGCCTCACTGCCCTTTCAGTGAAGAAATTCTTCCTGAGCCATTCTTTCTGGTGCTTCTGCTTGGATCTTCAGCTCAGGCTACATGTGAAGGATGGACAAAACTTCGAAACTGCACTGATTCTCCTTTTGTGTGTAGGCAATAATCAGAAAGATCTTCATGTTGCTATTAGGAGGTCAGAGGAAGTCCAGAAAAAAAAAAAAAAAAAGATAAAAAACCTACTTTCCCAAGCCCTTTTTGGCTTTGCACGGAAAAGCCAGAAGGGCATTTCACACATGTTGAACCCAGCCATTATCATTTGACTAAACCAGCTGAAAAATAAAAGCCATAGGTGCACCAGGCGAGCACCTTGCTCCCTGCTGAGGGCTCTGGGGGCTGGGGCAGCCCGACCTCATGGCCACCACTGTCCCCTCACAGAGAACAGCAGCAGTGACCAGCGACAGGCCTGCAAGAAACACGAGCTCTACGTCAGCTTCAGGGACCTGGGGTGGCAGGTAAGGGCTGGGCACGGCCGGGCTGGGGCAGGGCTGCCTTGGCACAGCGTTTGTGAAGGGCAGCACTGAGGTCAGGCCACTAACTGGATTTTTTTATTTTAAATCCTGAGGGGAAGAATATTGTATGCTGCCTTTAGCACGCTGCAGTGCTTCTGCAGAGTTGGGTGTACAAATATTTAGTGTGAGTCTGGCTGGAAACTCAACACTCTCGGGTCTTTTTGAGGAGCTGTGGCCCTGCAGGTCCTCTGGCAGCGGTGAAGGCACACGCAGCTCTCCATTTTCATCTGCCCATTCTTTTAGACCTGGTTAAACACGTTTTCCTTTCTGAAAGCTTGTGTCTGCATTGTGTTGCTGGGTGAAGTGATCCTTGTGGACAGCCAGGAGGACACTGCTGAGTGGATAAATAGCTAAACCCAGATGTTCAGCTACTCTGGGGCACATTTGCAATGTGGGATGTGTCCCTCCAGGAAGAGCAGGCACTTCGGAGGCCTGTAAGAGAGCTTCAGAAAGGCCAGGGGGCCAGATTTTTATTTTGCAGGCCTCTATCTGTGCATGGATGTGTGAATGTTTAGATTTATGTGCTGGCTGGCTTTTTGTTTCGCTGTATTTGTGTTTGTCCACAATCTCATGGCTTCACTTTAATCAAGGACTGGATCATCGCTCCGGAGGGCTACGCTGCCTATTACTGTGAAGGAGAATGTGCTTTCCCTTTGAATTCCTACATGAATGCTACAAATCATGCCATTGTACAGACACTGGTAGGTGCACCCGATCTCCTGACGCAGGGTTACACCTGGCAGGGGCTACTCAGAAATTAAATCATGCACAAAAGGGTCTCCAAGCTGACAAGGGAAGGAAGATCTGCCGTAGCTCTTAAGGTGCCTGCAGCACCTGGCTCCACGTGTTTGGCCAAGTGGCCTGAGCTAGCAGCTGGCCAGAAATGACCCTGGCTTTGCTCTCTCTGGTTTGAAAGGGCCCTGTGAGGGGAATTGTGGTGGGGGTTTAGTCCCACTGCATGGGAAGGAAGGAGCAGGACATGAGACCCATGCCAGCATCTCTTGGGAAAACTCTGTAAGGATCCACTCTGTGCTGCCACCGAGAGTGGGTTTGGGGTCAGGCTGAGGAAGAGATCAGTAAATCCCAAAGCTACACAGCTCAGCTGCTGTCTGAGTGAGGGTAAGGGACAGGCAAAAGCTTGCCCAGGAAAGAAGAATACAGGGGAGGAGAGGGGGAAAGTAAATCTTAACATGGCTCTGCTTTCATTCCCCAGGTTCACTTTATAAACCCAGAGACTGTGCCGAAACCCTGCTGTGCTCCTACACAACTCAATGCCATCTCAGTGCTCTATTTTGATGACAGCTCCAATGTTATCTTAAAAAAATACAGGAACATGGTGGTACGAGCGTGTGGCTGCCACTAGATTTGTAGGAAAGAGAAAGAAGAAAGAAAAAGAAGGTTTTTGTAAAGAGTGGGTTTGTATGGCTGTGTGGGGGAGGGGGAAAGGTTGGTGCTCCAGCCATGGGTTTAAAAAAATCCCAAACCATTTTAGGACCAGGCCTCTGAAAGTTCAGACAATGGAACAGTTTCTGGATCTAAAGAGGCATTTGAACACATTTTGTTCTAGTTTATTACAGACAATGAGCTTGTAAACTGAAACAAGCCAGAGAAACCGTTTAAAACCAAATCTGCTTACAAAATTGGCTCCTACAGTACATACTTTAACAAATGAGTCTTTCTGGAGATTGCAGACTCACCAGTGTTGATTGTGAGTAAAACGGTAATAATCTATCCAAGGTGAGACTGTGCTGTGACTAATAAGTGTGTGTAGTTCCTGTAACACGGTTTGCAATAAAATAAGTGAACAAAATATACCTGGAGTGAACAGGTATTTTGTTAGAGAATTATTGCTTCCATCCCTCTGCTTCAATTTCATAAGCAAAACCAAGGATGAATTATGTTCAACTTCCAGTTTTAAACTACAGTAGCAAAAGCTGGATGTGGATTGACACAAATTCAAAGGACAGATCAGGCTAAGAAAAAAGATCAATTGGCAAGCAAAAGAACTGAAGAAAAGTGCTTCAAAGAGCGAGAATTTTGGGGTGTACTTTTTTTCTATCAGCAAGAAAGGAAATTTCCTCTTGCAGCCAGAAAGTATTTGAATTTGCTATGAACTTGAAACAGGAAAGTAGCAAAATGCTGAGAAACAGGGATTAAACCTGATGTTTAGCTGGGGTATCCTAAGCAGTTACAGAGCTGTAATTAAAGATCCTGCTGCTGTGTGGAAAATGTCCATTGACTTCCCTGAGGGAACAAGTTCCAGCACTTTCCCAAGAACATGGAGGCTCAAGTGCAGAAGGTGCTGGGAGCTGGGATGTACACCCAGCACAGACTGGGAACGAGCTGGGAAACCTTCCTTCCTGGGGCCAGTGCTTCTGATAAACCCCCTGCTCTGTTGGCTTCACCTCAGAAAACCCCAAAACAATCCCTTTCAAGGGCCACCAAGAAGCTGGAACCAGAAGCAAGAAAATGTCCCCTCAAGGTTTTTCTTTTTCCTTCTTTTAAAGTCACAGGTTACACAAACATCACGCTTGAGTAATTAAGTCTCAATTAAAGTTGTTGCAAAGAAGAATACAGAGTTGCAGTAACCAATCATGAACCAATTCCCCACTTTGGCACGCACCAAAGTAGGATTGGCATAAATTCCACCAGGGAGATAAAAAGAAAATAATGCCCAATAAAACACCACGTCCAGCACACCCAGCTCTAAATCTCCAAACTTCAAAAAGCTAAACCTCCAACAGCTGGGTCCAGGACATCACAAATCCCTGGAGATGGGTCTCTGCTCAGTGAGCAGATGGGCCCATGCAGCCACGCTGGGGACTTGGCTCCATGTCTTGCCTTAGAGGAGAGTTAGAGAAAGAAGATAAATGAAATTCTGGACTTCACTCACTGCTCTTCTCCCTTTAAGTCACAGATCAAATGCAGACCAGATGCCTCACTTTAAAAAGAATAAGCAAAGGATGAAAAATTCCCCTACTGTCTATGAAATAAATTGGAAACTTGTTTCTGATGGCTTAATTCTCATCTCATTTAAGTCAATTGGTGTTTTCCCAGCAGTTTTCTCAGTAGCAGGATTAGGCTGATGGGAAAGGGGAAGTCCATCCACGACATTGGTAGGTTTTGGATGGGGGCCTTGGTGAGCAGCTGCCACGCTGCCAGACGTGCCTGGCATCCCAGCCAGGCCAGCCCAACATCTGCAGGAGCAGCCTGGCTGCAGCAGGCACCCTCCACAGGCAGGACTCCAGCAAACTTCCCCACGGGGGGACTTTGGGCATCCCAGCCAGCCACACGGCAGGACAACAGCTGGAGCCAAAGCCCCCCTCTCCTGGAGCCTGCAGACAGGACCATCCACCACAAACAGCCAAAACTGCCCTCGGTGCAGCCCTGGTTTAGAGTGAGGAATTGAAATGGCACAGATGGGAAGCATCTTTTGACATTGTATGCACATACACACCAGGGCTTCTGTAAACCTCCTAAAGGAAGGGAAGGTGCTGCCTAGAAAGTTAAAAGCTAATCATGCCTGAACTTCCACTATTTAGTAGTCAAGGATTAGTTTTCTCTTGCGGGTGTTTCAGTGTTGGTGGTCACTGCGTTGGTGTATTGCATTTTTAACTTGGACCACGGTATCTTGCTGTATAGGACTCATATATTAAATATTATGTGGGGATTGTTTCTGTTCTGGTTTTTTGTTGTTGTTTTTAAGCATAATAACAGGATTTCTGTTGCTAGGGTCAACATCAGCTTCACTGTTTGTACATTTTTATGTAAATAGTTGTCACAAGCGGAAGAAGAATTATTTATTTCCATCTCTGAATTCCTTTTCAATCACATGCAGGAAAAATGATTCTCGGTTCCTAAACACATTTGTTTCCTTATTTAAGAAGATATTTATTAACAGTTGGCAAAAATGCATACACATTTCTGGCTCTTTTCATAGAGCAGTTGTCAGAAGCCTTTTTGTACAAACTAGTAAAATAAATCATTGCAACTTTACAAAAGATAACCCAACGACATTGTGTATCTGTGTGGTTATTCTCCTTTTATTCAGAGAACCTTTTTGGCTGGACAATGTTTCCTCCTGAGCCTCTGTTTTCATGCAGCTCAGTCTCTATGTACGGGCAAAACTGTCACATGTCATTATTTGGTGCAGCTGCTTCGGTCCAAATACAACAGGGAGGGAAGAATAGCAAAAATATGGATGTGTTTTGCAGTCTGCACTGCAAAGATCCGTGATTGAATTATAGTGCAGCTGTCAGCAGCTGTTTCAAAGAAGCAGGGGGTAAATTAGTTCTGTTTACTGCTAACATAGTTCAGAGATTTAGTCATCCCAATAAAATTATAGAGGCACAAGAAAGGAAGAAAGAAACTCCAAAGAAACATCAGCCAAGAAGCTGACATTTTCTAATTTAGATTGTTTTAGCATATTTGAGAGATGCTGCTGGCATGAGGTTTCCTACTGTGGATACCACACTGCATTGCTATGGAGGCAGCTGAAAAAAATAATGGTCTAAATCCCTCTGTTAACTGAGCATTATATCTTCGGGGCATAACAGCAATTTTGGGGTTCTTGTTTACTTTGAACTGTGAGCAGAGTTGTGCCAGTCTATGCAGATATATTTGCTGGGCCAGAGGATTAAATCATCAGCATTTGGGAGTTAATCTGCCATCTTCCACGAGCAATTACAAATCCATAAGTAAATTTGCTTCGTGCACTGCTCTGGAAGTCCAGCAAAGCATCAGTGGGAAGACATTTATTGATGTAAAACGAGACCTACCCAGCTTCTGTAGGCCTGGATTAGTTTTCGGAGGAGGATTCTCTGGTATTCTCATTATGGTCCCAATTCTCTGCATTTAGGTGCAAGGCAGGCGTGGTGCCAGCAAGGGGAGAAGGAATAAAATAAATATTTTTGCTTTGCAGGGCCAGTCCTGCAGCCAACAGCAGCTTTGCCGCTGACTTCAACTCATCCAGCCTTATATCATGAAATATCTGTTGGTTTCCAGCTCTGCCACAAACACACACAACTTGCTGGATGTGCTTTGGAGCAGCTTTCCCAGCCTAGGAGCCAAAACTCCATTCCCAAGCTAGTTGCAGCCTCCCCTTGGTCTGCAGCACTCCTGTGGCTTTGTCTCCTCATCTACTGTTCTGGAAGAGGAATTCTTGACATGAATGCATACACTGCCATAAACTGGCAGGGCCATAAAACCCTGGTGAACAAGCTTCCAAACAGCTAGATTTATCTGAGTAATGACATTTTAAAGCACATTTAAAACATTTTATAGAACAGTTATTTTAACTTCCTTTCAGGCCAAACTTTGAGGATGTTATGTTTGCTTAATTGAGCTGTTTCAGATCTGTTCCAGTACTGACAATAAGATCCTTTTGTCCCTATGCAGGAAACTGCCTCCGTTGCTGCCAGGGTTTGTATAATAAAAAAAGAATGATTTAAATAAGCCTTAGTGTGACTTTTAAGATTCCTGATTGTCATGGAAGTGTCAGCTGTAAAGCCTAAAACCAGAGAGGGACAGCAGAGCTTGCACAAGCCCAGCTCAGGGCACGGCCAAGGGCTGCAGATGCCCTCTGCTGCTGGATCCAGCTCCTCAGCTCTGCCTATCAGATACTTCTGGATAAAAATCCCCAAAGACTCCTCTTTGGAATTCAGAATTCACATCCTCTGTGTGCTTCCATCCCGATCCCTGCTTGCTGACTTCCACTGCTACCACAAACACATTATTCTCTGTATTCAACCTTCCTTTGGAGAGAAATTCTGCCCAATTAAGCTAAAAGGAGCCTGTTTGAAGTTGTTATTTATCAGGTAATGATTGACAAGACCTCGAGGCAAAAACTAGGAGCACTTTATACTACAGTCATTCATTACCCGAGTACAAAAGCAACACAAATGGGTTATTATGGCCACTTTGAGTTACTCTGTTTTAAATAAAAATATCTATTCCCTTTTTCTGCTTAATGCTGTGGAATTTGTATTCCTAAATCAGCAGCCTAGAAAGACCAGAAGTTTAGGATAACAGGTTTAACACACTGATTGGTTTCCTAGCTGGTTTTCCAAGGGTCCATTTACCAGGCAATAGGAGCAGACTTTTTAATTTTTATATTTGGAAAGTTGTTTCTTGTTATGGTGAGGTTTACCACTTTGGGATAAATCTGCTGTTTTCTCCAATAGAATCCTCACGTATGAATTAATTCCATAAACGAAGGCAGCACAATCTTAAAACAGCTTAAGTTTGGCTTTGTATTTAAAAGGAAAACAGGACAAGCCGTAGACATATTCATCAACTTCACACTTTTTTCCCCGGTGGAAAGGTACTGGGGAAAGTTGGGCAAAAAAAGGGGGCTCAGCCCCAGCCCCACAAAGGCAGCTTTGCACTTGACCAGTTTTTGCAGGCACGGTTAAGCGTTTAACCGTTTGCAGGCTAAAACTCTACGTGGGGCTGCTTGAATTAACCTCACCCTCCAAAAATTGGCTTGCTTGTCTGCAATAAAACCCAGTCCCAGGCCAGTCAGCAGTAATTTGGGGAACAGAGCGTTTGTGTCTGGGGCAGGGAGGGGGCGAGTGGCTGCATCCACTGCACCGTCCGTGCCCGTAATTGAAACCACGCTCGGGCCCTTCCCCGGCAGCTGGAGCGGCTCCTGAGCGAGAGCTCTGTGCTGCTGATAACCTGGGGCTAATGGCCTTATTTTAAGAAGCTCTTAAGAAGAAAGGAGGGGATGCCAGGAGCTCAGCGGGTCTGTTGTGCTTTAGTGTGTCAGCACCTGGGGCTCCAGCCCAGGACTTCGGGGCTGTGCTAAATTTCCGAAGCAGCACTCCAGGTTTGGGACGGCGCTGCGCTTGTGGAGTGCAGAAAGGGCCACAGAGGCACTTTTGACCTGGCTCCCCACCTTCCCTTCCATTGCATGATCTCTCCACTAAGGTCCAGAGTGGCCAATAGCCCCGGTAGTGGCCAGACACTGATGGTGACACCAGCAAGGTGACCTTTGCCTTGGCTAATGAAGGAGAACTGTTGCAGGCTGCTGGATTTATTCCCTTGCTATTTGTTGCTGCTGTGTCAGGTGCTCCGTATGAAATACGTGGAAGCAGAGACATTGAGTGTCTGGATTCAGTTATGAAGGGTCAGAGCTCAAAGATATCATTTCTCAGGTCCCAACAATTTAAGCCATTTCGTTCAGTGTTTCAAACAAGCTGTAGACAGAGCAGGCACTGGCTCTACATCTCTCTGCCTCAGGCAGAAGCACTACTCAACTTCTTTAAAAAGAGATTTGGACAATTGCTTAATGAGAATATATTCCTCAATTTAGCTTCTGTCTTAGGCTACATACTAAACACACCAGAAAGGAGCACAAAACAAATATTCAGCTGATCCAAAACTGACATGAGAAAAGTTTTGCTTCTGATTTGTTTATACATTTCTCGCAGTGATCTACTGCCACTGCCGACCTGTATTTGGCTCCTGAAGTGAGAAACTAACTCCTAAATCCACTGAAATGAGTTGTTCTTCCTTAACAGGGAGTGACCTGTCTGGACTGTAGTTTTAGGATTGGTTAATTACTCCAAAGATGCATTTCATGACACCTCAGGGCAAAGTTTTGGAGGAGACAGCAAGCAGAGGTAGAGCCAGGCCTTTGTGAGGAAAAAGGATGCAGCTGCTGCCTTTGCAGTTGTACAACCAAGTTCTGAAATCCATCTTGCAGAGTTCCCCTGGAAACCCAGCCAGTGGGTTTGGGGAGAAGGAACACGACACTCACAGAGATGGGGCCACCATCAGCTTGAAGCAACTTTAATCAAGAGATCTTTTCCCTAACACCAAGGCAGACTTTTTTAAAATTCTAAATCAGAAAAACACTCAAGTGATTCCAAGTTCAGCCCATCAGTTGTTTTGGTTTCACATGACTACTGAGAAATCAACTGTAAAAGCTGGTGCAGTTCTATACACACATACCATGCGCAGAATGTGAACTGTAAATACTGGCAGGGAGTCTGGTTTAAGAAGCTGCAGTTAATGTTGTGTCAGAACAGCCCTTGGAACCCCCATTTCCAGAGACTTACAGTGCAGGGGGTGGGGAGGGAATAAATCCGATTTTGCTGGAGCTTTGCCTACAACTTCTCAGCCATAAAGCCTTTATTTATGGCTGTTACACAGCATGAAGGATTCAATTTGTCCTTTGTTATGAATTTCAGTGGATCATGTAACTGTTTATTTCCAGATTTTTTAAAAAAAAAAGTTGGTATTTTTGGTTTGCAGGAAAAAACAAAGCTCCTCGTGGTCTACACTAGTGGGGACGTGCTTAGGCCACACTTGGTAGAGACAGGGGGTCCCAAAGCTCTGAAATGTCTTCCTTGGCCAGGAATGGCAGCAGCCCCCTCTGAGAGCTGCTGGAGGCACTCCTTCATGGGAGTAGGTGCAAAAGCATAACCAATTCAAGGCACAAACTGCATCAGCTCTTCACAGCTTTGAGAGATTTCCTGCTTCTAGTAGCAGCTGAGAACAAGATGCTGAATAAGAAAACAATCACAGCCAGAAAGAGACGTGTGTCTCCAGTGAGTCAGTGCACTTTGCAGTGGCAATGTGGAGTCGCAATGACAGTCCTTTTAATTAACACTTGCTAAGCACTCCCTCTTCAAAGAGTTTTTATTGATGCCAGTTAAAAAGGAAGATGCTTGGACTTCGCATTCATTTATTTCATGTTTCTCATCTGGCTCAAGAACAGGCCTCGAGAAACCTGTTTTTTGGGCAAGAGGTAACAGCCTCAAGTTAAAAAGAGATGGAGGCTCCTTCCTGGGAGCTGTGGGAGATTGACAGCAAATTAAGCCCACGGGTCAAATATTATGTTCTCCAGATGGGAGTGACAGTCTTTGAGGAAGCAGATCTGGTTTTCTGCCGCAGCACCTCTCAGAAAATGAAAAGAAAAACACCTCTGCTGGCACTGCAGGATACTGGAGTGGCTTTAGCTTCATTTCTAGACCGTGTGTCAGACACACCCTGGTGTCTCCTCAAGTGTCCTTGTTCCCTTTATCAACAGAAGTAGAAGACCAGGGATGCATCAAGTCTGTGATTCACCTGCCTCCTCTTGAATATTCTCAGCAAATGGAGAGGTGGGACAGATCACACGGATTTCACCGGCTAGGTCAGACCCTGCCATATCAGAGACTGCATTTACTGCTCCTACAGCTTAAAAAAACCAGTGATTTGGGTGATTTGTTGCCAGTATGAGAGTAGTGACCTCAAGGGCTTGTTCTAGGCTCAGGATCCCCCAGTTTTGTCAGCCTCTGGTTGAAAACACACAGGTTAATTGGACAGAGGCAAGGCAAACCTCCCCAGCCCTATTCTCTGCCTCTGAAGGGAGTGTAAATGAACAACATGCCAGAGGTCACACACACATTTGCAGAGAAGTTTACATTTAATCAACATCTGTCCCTCCCACCCGGCACACATGAGGATCTTCTGGGAAAAATAACAGTTAATCAATTTGCAAAAATATTGAGCTACAGCTCTTCCCTCCTCAGTCAAATTAAAGATCTTTCCTGTGCAGCAGCAGCCGATAAACACTGTGCCCTGTACTTTAGGTCCTCGTTGCTGGTGTCTACCCTAATTGCTGCTTCCCATTTGCTTTGGCCCCTGCTCAAAGGAGGCAGCACATCTAATTGCACACGGAGGGAGATGTCTGCCTCTGATCTGTCTGAACAGCTTCTCCCTCAAGTACTTTAGAAGCGTCTCTGTTGGTGGTAGACTAAACCAGTAAATGAGAGCAGCTTTGGGATTCAGCCATCTTCCCCAAACTAAAGGATTTTCCCCGTTCAGTAGGATGTTGTCACATTTGGCTGCCAAAACTGCTTATTGTGCTGTGAGTTGTCAGCCAAAATGAAGCTCCACTGCTGCCTGAAGTTGTATTTGTTGAGGCCTCCTCATCTTTGAGAGGAAACTGCCATATCTCCCTCCCCACTCCTTTTTCTTCCACCATTTATTCACTTGCATTAACAGCAGCAGCAACATCAGAAAGTTTGTGGCGATGGGACTGGAATTCCTCAGTGGAGTTTATTTTAACACATCTAGAATACCAGATATCTACTGAGCTATATATAGAGATAGGGCTACATCTCTGAAGAATTAAAAAAAAAAAGGCCTATACTTCTGAAAGCCACAAGGCCACAAAGATAGATTATGTGAATTACTGTCATTACCAAAATTGCTGGTTAAAGAAGAACTTCTAAGCACCCTGCATCGCTCTAGCAGTTCAACTATAGGAACCACTGTAATTACAAAGTATTTTAAATCATGCCAGTACAAACACAATCTGGAAATGGAAAATACCGTGCTAGTCATTGCATCTGGAAATTAATGGTTGGCATGGAAATGCATGGAACTGGTTACTCATGCTGAGCAGTGGGCACGGTGAAGTCATGTCCACCATCACTCCTGACTACCTTTGACTACAGGCAAAGGTTATTTCCAGTCTCACCCACACTTCTGGCAGCCCCCAGATCCAAGGGCTGCTCCTCACAGAGAGCTGGCATCGCTGTTAGGGGACGGAGCTGTCAGCTCACAGCATCCCCAAGTGTCAAGAAAGGTGTGACACACAAAGGCCAAAGGGCTGCACAAGCCACATCAGCCTCTCTTACAAGATCAAAGCAACATTTAAGTAATGCACAAAGAAACATTTCAGTGAGTCTATTTGGAATAATAAATGTTAGGAACCTCTTACTAAAAAACTGTGAGAGAGGAGTTTGTAACCAAGCCACTTCCACTAAAGAGGAGGAAAAACCAACCAACCAAAAAAATATCTTTATAGCAACTCCCAGATTCAGCGCACAAGTTTTACCAGCAAAAAACAGCTTTTCTCCCCAGCCTCTGCACAAGGAAGGAGCTGTGGGAGGACAGCAGAGAAGGACAAAGCAGAAGCTCATCCATTTACATCACACCTGAGCCCTGGCACACAGCAGACGGGTCCCTTCCCCGACACGCTGTCCCAGCTGCAGGTGGAAGACCTTGCCTGTTGCACAACGTCCTGGGGGCTAATCTCCAAACACCATCAGCCTGGAGAGTGCCTGTATTATCCACTGCACAGCAGCTGTTGTGGGCTTCTGTCTGCCAGATCAAAGGACAGCTTATTGCAGTGAGCCAGTGTTACTCCCAAAGCTGGGACCAGCCCACTCTGGGCTGGAGCTCACCCTGGCCTGCCCAGGCTTGGGGTGCAGAGCAGCAGGGTCACCCCAGCCAGAGCTGCAGGCTGAGCTCTGCTGTCCTGAGGACAAGAGCAAACCAGCTTTCAAAGGCAGAGCACCTCTTCATCCTTTGTTTCTGCACCCCCAGTTCCAAGCAATGCTTTTGGTCGCCTACATGGATGGAGCAACATCCACCCTTCCCGAGAGGTCAGGCTCGAGCTACAGCAGCAAAACTCACAATTTCAAGATTATTTTGTCTGCAGAGTGTGAAGAACTTGCAGGAACCTCTCCCCAGCTCTGTGCTGTACTCAACCATGTCAGTGAGTGCAGTAGAGTTGGTAGCAGCAGAACAAGGCACAACACACAGAGCCACCAGACAAATTTTGCCAGCTACAGCAAGCGAGGCCACTGCCTAAATTGCTTCTGTCACAACCAGCCCCAGTCCTGGTCAGGACCAAAAGGAACGTGAAGCCAGAGCAAATAAAGCATTCGAAAAATTATTCAAATAACATTGCTCTAAAAACACCACACAGAAACTCCTCTACCAGGATTCACACACTTCCTCAAGCTGCAGCCTATTCAGTGATCAATCCAAACACCTGCTTCTCAGTCACTGCAAACTACTGCATCATTTTATTTAGGACTACAAAAGATAAATCTTACCTCTCCAGTACCAGAGGTCACCTTTTTCATTTCCTCCACGCACTCTTCTCAAGAGAAGTAGGCTGCAACATCAAGGTAACACCACATTTTTTCCTTCCGGGGAAAGGAGACCTTGCACCTTTCTGAAGTCACCAAAATACCAGAGGCCACAAGATTTTTCCCCTCCTTAGGACAAACTCTGGCCTCTCTAACCAAGCCCCAGAACCAAGCTCCCAGCTCAGCTTCTCAGTGATTGGTTCAAAATCCTACAACTCAGTCCTTTCTGGGAGCTCCTGATTTTCACCTCATTTGGTGATAATTTACCCATCAGCTTTTTCAGTTAGGAGGCACCATTGTCTCTCCCCCATGTGATATGGTTTAAGCATGGAGAAGATTCTCTCTGCCCTTGTCCCAGGCTCCAACCCCAAAGAGTTCACTAATTAGGCAATTATCCATTGCTAAGGGCACGCTGATGTGTACCTCATTGATTGTGTTCTCACCAGCCTCTCAGAGTCCTCTGCTGGCCACAAGAAGCCACCTGCACACCTGGCCCCTCTGCAAGGGAACTTTCTGCCCTACATCACTGTGGGGACTGGGAAGAACCTGCCTCTGTCTCCCTCCCTCTCCCTGGGGCTCCCACAGCCAGGCTGGCCCACTGAATCAGGATGCCCAAGCACGTTTTGGGCTGTTTCACGTGTCCAGCTGAGCACTGGGGAGTTCCTAGTGAAATCACTGCTTCCCTGGAAAGCCTGGTGTAAAAAATGTCGATTTTTCACATCTCATGGCTCATTTTAGCAAGGATTGCTCCTGAAACAGTCCTCTCCCAAGCTGCTCTAGAAAGTTGGGGGCCCCACATCTGCAGAGGGTTGGGAGCCCTGCCCACGTGCGTGGGTGTACATGTGATGCCTGAAAGAAGGCTACCTGGAACAGAGGCTGGACAGAGTTAAAGAATAAAATAGATATTTATNGAAAGTTAAAACTAAAGGTATCACAGGCACGGGCTCAGATGCCCAAGGCTGCACACACGGAGGTTTGGTGGAGGCACAGAAACCTTCTCCCCCTCACATGTGCCTTGCAAAAGCGCTTGCTGGCTGTGCTATCTGTCCCCAGCCCTGCAGCAGCCTCCCGAGCACTTCCGCGTCTTCCTCAGAGCCGCAGCTCGGACGAGCAGCGCCACTTTCATGTGCTCTTTGTTCTTTCTGCATCTGGGCCCCACATTTAGGAATCCAGCGCTTTGCGATGCGGCAGGGATTGAGTGACAGTGCCCCGACCACTTAACTGGTTGTTTACCAATCCCCCCGTCCTCTGCAGAGAGATCTTCCTGCAGCTCAGATGGATGGGCAGCGCTTCCCACACCTGCACAGGGCTGTGCTTTAACAGGGAATTTGTGAGTCTGAGGATTGCAGCAAACCCCACAATGCCTTAACACAGCCCTTACTATAACTTAAGTGACTTACACATCAGAGAATTTCAGAGCCTACTCTAGCAAAAGTTCTTAAATTGGAGGTTGATAGCTGAACTCTCACTTCTGTACTTCAACAAGACATCACTCAGTACGATATAGAAGGAGCTGGGCCTGGAGCCTTGATTTCTGTTTCACATCATCCACTGCATAACTTTGGGCAGGAGGCCTCACCCATCAGTGCCTCAGTTTCCCCGTCTGTAAAATTTTAGTTTTGCGGAATTTTGGAAGGAATGGCTATGATGGGATGGGCTGTAAAGCACACAAAGCTCTGCAGGCAGGGGGCAGAGGTCGTGGCGAGGAGCCTGGAGTGACCACAGCGAGCAGACAGGAATGAGGGCAAGCACAGAGTGACCACAGGTCTTGTCCAGCCCAGCTGCCCCAGCCCAGGAACCAGACAGCCTGGAATGGTCACTTCCAAAGCAGTGACTGGGAAATCACACAGCAAGTCAAAAAATCGGGAAGTGTTTGGCCCCCATCCACCTGTCCTCATGCAGGCGGTGCAGGGGCCTCTCTGATACGTTGTTCATGGAAAATTTATCCTCTCCAGATATTTGTGATGTGTCACATCTCTCAGCCCAGTGCACAGGCAGATCTGCCAGCTGAGGGGTTTATAGGGCCCACAGGGAGAGGAACAGAGTGAGCTGATCCCATTGCCATGGAGAAATAATTACGAGGTTTTGTTGAGTAAGGTTTGGAAAACAAAAAACTGGAAATGACTAACGGTCTTAATTGAAATATATTTCAAATTTACAGTTTTATCAATAATTTCCTTTTTCTCCACTGAAAAACACCTCTGGAATAATAATTAAAAAACCTCTATGAATAAAGGTGTTGTATAAATAACGTACAGATGTCAGACATGGGGAAGAATTATTTTAGGTTTAAACTTGCAGCAGAATTTGAAGGAAAGCTGTGTGGAGAATTTTTAAAAACACACTCATTTTTATTAGCACTTTATGTTTGCCATTTTTCAGTCTGTTCCTCATAAAAAAAGCAAATTTGAACTTCTCTAGAACTGTGGTTTCCATAAGCCAGGTTTAAGTGTAGGCACGAGACAACTCCTATAAGGGGAGGGAGCTGGACCTGGGAAAGGCTCACACAGAACCTCTTGCAAACTAGGGTCAGTTTAAAATCAAGATGTGTCTGACTTCGGGGGTGGAAGAAGATTTTGGCTCGCTCATGAGCTGTTTGAGGCATCCATTCACCCACAGAAAACAGTGGATCTGCCTGGCTCAGGAAGCTGGGAACTGGGGGGATCCCTGCTGGCTGTGGGCACAGCTCTAAAGATGCAGCTGGAGTACCTGAAATATCCAACAAAATTAGGAACAAGGATGGCTAAAGAGATTGTAAAGTGCTGCTGGGGACGTCTGGGGATCCATGGGACTTCTCTGTGCCTCCTTTCTGTGTTTGCACACCAGGCACTTGGGACAGACCTAACCCTTCCACCTGGATTCTGTGTTCTGCAGTTCACATTTCTCAAAGAAAGTCGAGGGGCTCCTTTGAAAGCTCATCTTGTTTTCCCTAATTCAATCCGGAAAACAGCCATACTAATACCAACAGATACCGCCCACACACAAATCAGAAAAATTAAAGGGCATTGCAAAAGTGCCTGTTTCCAGTGGTCAGATTAGCTGCAGACGGAAGCAATTGGAGCTGCATTAAAACTAACAGGCTGTAATTGTCCAGAGGCATTGTCTCGCAGTGCAACACTTCTCTTTGGCTCTTCACAGAGATCTCTTGGAATTTTTTCAATCGCTTTTCTGCTTGAAGTATATGCTGCATTTCAGATCTTTCCTTTCCATGTCACAAGAGAATGAGCTAAAAGTTCATCAACAGCCTATGGCAACGTCTCAGCGGAGAAAGTTGAAGTCATTTCTTAATGCCATTTCTTATTAGCTATCATCATTGTGTAAATGCTGCGAGTACAAGAGCGCAGGAGGTCTGCTGTTAATCATTATGAACCTTGGTTTCTCCCTGCCTAGCAGTTAAACCTTCAAAATCGTTTCATTTCTGTAAAATATACAGAAAACTGGCTTCTCCCAGACCCTTGGGTGTTCTAGTGAATAATACCGTGGTCTTAGTTCCCAACCAGCTTTCTGTAGTTAGTTAGTCAGATAGATCTTCTATTTAAAGATAAGTTCCATCCCACCCCTCTGCAATCTGGTTATGATTACTGGTTACTGCCACCCGCAGACTGATAAACTTATAACAGCTGCATTGCAGGAAATCACCTCCAATTCAACCCTGATGTTGTAGGGATGTCTTTAGTTAGCTTAAATAGGCTTTTAACATTCATTTTTTTGTGTGCAAAACACCTATCATTAATTTTGACTCGAGAGATCAAACAGTTAACAATGTGTTGATCCTAGCTTACTTTTAAGTGATGTATTGTATCATTTCTGAGAGTTATGAGGGGTTGATATTTTCTTTTACTAATGCATCAAAGTCGATAAGTGAGCGGGGCAAACCCGCGTCCTGGGAAAGGAAGCTATTAACAGCTCTGCTCGGAAGGTTCTGAGGGCCACATTGCGTCATAGCCCTCGAGTTTATTGAATGTTAACTCTTTTTTTTTTTTTTTCCCCTAACCAAAGGAAATGAGTTTCTATAATCCTCTGCTTTGAGCTGCATCCTCAGTGGGGTAATGAAAAATGACCTACGCCATCCGATAGCGCGCTGCTTTGCACACAATAGATCTTCACAAGGGCAGGCACAATGCGGCTCCAGCTCCGGCTCTTTCTCCTCGCTGAAACGCACAATGAATTTATTTATTGCTGGTCTAAAAGGCACTCGAACAGAACGGGCACAGCGGGGGAATCGCCCGAGTTTGACTTGGCATGGTAAGAGAGCAGCCCCAGAGAAAACGACCAGCGCGCAGACTTGGGAGAGCAGAGCGTTTTTATAAGGAGGATCTTGAAATGCTGGGTTCGTGCACACGCAGAGAGCAGGGCAAATTGGTTCCACGAACAAGGCGTCTGCTTCCTTGAAAACTTTTCTTTTGGCAGAATTTGTATGCGAGTTGGGCATGTTGAGTGATTTATGGGGCCATTAAACATACACTAAATCAATCTCTATTAGGGGAAAAAAAAAGCGCCATGTGCTTAAAAAAGGCCCTCGAGCGAGATTGCTGAACCCAAGGTCTGATGTTGCGAGGCAGAATGGTCACTGGCAATTTGGAGATGTAACATGAACTCAGTCAGTCAATTCGGATATGATAGTTCTTAATGTTCCATGAATCCAGCAAAATGTGTATCCAATTAACTGCTACTAAAGGACCTAATTTATAAAATAATACTTTTGCGGTCAGGTTGCACTTTTTCCACTCATTTCTGTACACAGTTCAGGTTGCAGATTTTGTGTGTTTGATTAATACAGACAAACATCCGTTTTGGGCTGGCTGCTCCTGGCAGGGCTGGGCAGAGAAGAGGCTTTGTCCCCATTATCGCAGATTTAGGCTGGGAACGGAGGCAGGAGAAGGATTTTCTGCTGGAACTGAGCAGAATTAGAGCAAGAGGTTGTCGTTTGCTAAGGGATCTCTCCAACAGGAAGATACAACTGCTGGAAACACTGAGTTGGCAAAACCCCCAGCTGTTTACTCAGTGCTGTTTTGGAGCTGAAGAAATTCGTACGTGGTACAAACGTGGCCTTCAGTGCATAGGAAAAACCTCCCCTCCTTAGAAAACATATCTGAGTTATTTAAAGGATATGTGCAAAACGTATGCATCCCAAAACAGCCCCTTTCCCAACGTGATTTCATTTTAAGACTGTGCAGTGGGCAGACATTCACAAATTCAGGCAAAACAAGGTTTTATGAACTCCCCTCTGAATTGCCTATGCAAACAAGCATAACGTTCAAATGGAAACAGGCCAAAAGTGTTTTGTGAATAGAGCATTAAGATATTTTCTTCTTGACATGGCAAGGGATGGAAAATCTGTGGCAAAGCCCCACAGCTTGTCAGAGAAAATTCTCCCGTGTATGTGTGTGTACACGCACACGTAAGTGCAGGAGAGTGACATGTGAAGTTTCTGACACGCTACAAGATGGGATGGGGGAACTCAGGAATGCTGTATGAATCCAAGATTAATTCTCACCCAAGTTCAGCATTTTATGGCCAGCTTTTCCCCAGTATTGTTTTCAGTTAAGTTTTTTTTTTTCTGATTTCAAAATGAAAATATTTGAAGTGTGAAATGCTTGAATTTCAAAAATGGATAAACAACTTTGTTTAAAAATAAAAAAACCAGCAGCAAACCCAAGTGCTTGGGAAAACCAGAATGAAAAGGCAAAGGAATGAGATTGTAACAGAAGCTGACATGGATACAAGAGAGGACAGGGAAGTGATGAGGCTTTGACTTGCACTAGAGCCCTGTCTCTCCACAAGAAACCCTTGAGCTCCACCACAGCCCAGCATCTCCTGCAGCTTAGGGATCACCTGGGACAGGTGTCTGGAACAGAGAATCAATTTTTTTTGTAGAATATAGGCAATGGGGTTTAAGTTTTGGGTACCACTCTCGTGGCTCTAGAGTTCAAGGGCAGTGACATCTGAAGACACAATTAATATAACGAATCTAAACCCAGTAATTACTTTGGTGATACAGCCTAAATGCAAGGAAAACATGTCAGCACTGCATTTCTCCTGAGTACAGGAGATCACATGCAGTGTTTCTAGTATTGTGGCAATCAAGTGCTCACTCATGAGACTCACACGTCCAGAAGATACTTTCCAGGAGAAGTAGATCTCTCTAAAGACCAGGAAAGCTGCAACAGCATCAAGATTCGATAAAAGACACACGAGAGACACGTTAGTGGATTACAGGGATGTATGAGAGGGTTCTCCCCAAACTGCAGCTGGCAAATTTTGCAGCAGCAGATAAAGAGCAGCCCTCGCTCAGAGCACACACTTGATGGGGGGACAGAAGCCACGGGGTGTCCTCAGCTCAGGGGTTCTGCCCTACTTGGAGCCAACATCTGCAGCTCCAGGGTCTCCTTGCACCCAAGCTTTGCTGCCACTGCAGTTCAGCCTTTCCCGGGATTTTCATCAAACTATAATTCTTTTCCCTCTCCTGCTCACACAGCTGGTGAAATACCCAAACCTGCCTCACACATCCTCCTTGGCTTTTCTCCTCTTTTTCGTTTGCATTAAAAAGAAACAAGACAAAGCTTCTCCCCCCAACCCAAAACAAACCCCTTTTCTTCCTTTCTTTCACGGCAGCAGAAAACCCAAAATAAACAAAGAAACAACTGCCTTCCCTCCTCCCTCCTCAGACCCTCGGGGGCAGTGTGGAGGCAGAATGCCCTTTCTAATTTCATTGACAGTGCTGTTGATATATAGGGTAATTTTATCTTAACAACCTGTAACAAAGGATAAGACAGTAGTCGTCTTGCATTCCAGACAGTAGGAGATGTTTACTCATTCTCCCAGCAGACTCTCTCATCATTCATCTAGACTTTATTAGGATGCCAGGAAATGGGAAACCTATAATTTAAGAAATGTATCACACAGAGAAACTTCTTCTGTTTGGTAAATAAAAGGTAGCTGAGGATCTGAGGTTAATTTGCTTTTTAAAAAAACTGTTCTTACCAGTTTTCTCATTTCTTCCCAAAAATTTACTTTGACCTAAATATTTACAGAGCGTGGTATTGAGGAAAAACATCACTGGGCACCTTAGGAAGGACTGGGATGTGCCCTAACCCCAGGGCTCTGGAATCCTCTGCTGGTTTTGAGGCTGTGCTGGCAGCAGTGGCTCAGCCTTCAGAGCATGAAATGTGTCTGTGGCAGGGATGGTTTTGTCTTTATCTTTGGAGGCATCACATTGTCCAGGCTGGAAACACTCTCTGAGCAATCTCCTTCCGTGGGGCCAAGAGGAGGGGAGGGGACGGAGAAGAAAGCACATATTTTGCAGCAAACATTCTTACGGGTTTTTGCTTCTTAAGTGACTTTCACATGAGTGTTTATTCCTGTTTATGTAGCTCGACATGAATGCCTGGCTTTGATTTGAGGACAAACTGCCCCATAAACTCATGAATGTCTGAATTTAACCTTCACCTTTCCCCCCTAACCTTCACTCTTGCTTTCCCCCTCATAATCGGTGACATTCTCACAGCCAAATTTAATAAAATATGTGTTACTGAGAGTGAACTAGACTGTGAGCACAGATGGAGGTGGGGGGGGGATGATGTGTGAGAGAAAGGGGAGAAAACTCCTCCTAAAACCAAGTGCTAGGGTGGAATTCCTGCTGTTTAAGACCAAGATTCCCAGTGGCCAGAAAACCATTAACAAATGAATAATCCCAGTCCTGCTCTACCCATCAACCACAGCTTGGCCTCTCCCTCTGACAAGTCAAACAAACGCCCAAATCCATCAGTTCCAAGTTCTCTAAGTGCTGCTGCCTATGGATCAGGGCTCCTGCCACGCCGTCCATCCATGCTGGCTGCAGAGCTGCTGTGAGAGCTGATCAGCCTCTCCCAGCCCCAGCGTGCTCCCCCTGAAAGGAAGCAGTCACCCATCCTGGATATCCATCAAAGGAACACTTCTCCTTGAAGCCGTGCTTCAGCCTCTCTGCCCCGCAGTTGTCGGCCAGGAGCAGGGCTTGCTCTGGCATCCTCCTGACAGCTGCCACTGCACTTGTGTGGGCTGCAGAGCCTCCATCTCTGCTCAGATTTGGCCCTGTGGTTTTGAGGCTTCTCACCCCACGACAGATTCCCAAAGAGTGTGGTCGTTGTCATCTTCCAAGTAGCCATTAAAGCCGGAGTTGAAGTCAAGGTTATGCTGTACCACAAACCTTTGAAGAGCTTCTTTGCGTGCTCTGCAAAGCAGACCCAAAAGACCACTGATGTTCTTTGCTGGCTCAGATCCACCTCTGCTGTGAGTTCCACCTAATCCTGGGGAGTGGCTGGAGGGGTGAATGTGGCCAGCCCTGTGATCATTAAAGGCCTCTCACACTTGGACATGTCTGATCATAGCTGTTCAACTGCGTGGCACGGAAAAGAGATTTTTTTTCCTCTCGTTTTATACGTGAAGTCCACTTGGAAATGGACCTCAGCAGCTGCAGCTTGCTGGAGGCAGTAATGGATGGAGGTAATTTATCCTGTGTATTTTTTTTCCCCTGAAAGGAAATTTAGTTTTAAAATGCAGTCATTGTGGGGTAAGAAGAGAAGGAGGAGGGAACTCAGAGAGGATAAGAGGCGTGCCTTTAATGACAGGAAAAGAAAAATCTGTGAGCTCAAACTAATGCCACTTCCAAACTCAAATAGATGTCACCATGGTGACAAAGCCTCAGACTTCATAAATTTTTTCCTCTTCCCGTTTGTGGTGAGCTCTGGTACCCTGTTAAATACATCCAAAGCCTTTTAAAGACTCATTGAAAGCATCTGATCCAGTAGAAGATTTCCTCATAATAACACTCATTAGATATGGGGAGAAACCACATCTCAAGCTGCCTTCCTGTCTCGGAACACTAAAGACATGAACTTTGGAGTTAAAATTCATCGCCTATATGAGACTCACTTGCATAAATATGATTTCCAGCACAAAAATTCCGAGGGGGAAGCCTGTGGTAGGGTAATAATCCCCAAGATCCCCTTCAGCTCAAGGTCTGTTAATCAAAACTCAGTGACTTAGACATGTGTCTGCAAACAATGTTTGATTTAATACCAATCCAGTGATGAACTGGAACTTGAATCAGGATGGTTTGCACAGCCCTGACCCATTTAACCTGTTCAGACAGATTTAACTCATCACACACATGTCCTTACACCTCAGTCAAAGCACATCAGAGAATTCCAGAGCCATCACCAGCTCAGGACTGTTTGAAAACCAGTGTGAGACCTCTTGGCAATCACTGCAGACAGCAGCAAATGAAAACAGCATTTCAACATCTGACCTGAAAGATCTCTTTAAATGCATCTGATGCCACCCAAACCTGAGACTCACAGCAGGTTCTTCTGTGAAATCCAACCAGCTTTAGGCCCCAGTGTTGACCAGATATACCTCACTCAGCGTTTGCCAGCTACAAAAATGTCACGGGCCTGAATATTTCAGGATTTACAGCTGCAGAAACTCTCCAGTGTCACCTTTCTCCCCTTTTATGCCTCAGCCATAATCTTAAATTCAGCTGAATACAAAGAGCTGCCTGTAGACAGCTAATCCTAAAGACGGAGCTTTGTGTGAAACTTGCAGGGGAAAAAAGGAAGAAGAAAGAAAGAAATCACTGAGAGAGATTGGCAGGAAAGACAAATATTTTTGGCTAATTTTTGCTGGTATTCTTCTACCCTGGTTTGGGGCTGAACTCAGAGGCTCCTCCTCTGCCCACTCTCACACCCTGTGCTCAGCAAAGCAGATAATTCAGCGAACAGCAGATCCTGCAAACACGGGTGGGGTGGGAGGTGCTGTGCTCGGCAGGTGTGGGAGGGGATGGCTGCGCTCGGGGAGGAGCAGCAGCCCTTGCTGTCACACAGGTAAGGATTATCCACGGGATCAGCAGTGAAATCCCGGGCTGGTAATGCTGAGGTAATGCTGATAATTACACAGCAAAGCCAGCCTGTAACCCAAGTCCTAATTGCATTTAAAGAGCTCTTCTTGTCTCCAGAGAGGTGCTGGGTTTGGATATTCCTTGGGAAGCTGAGCGGTCCTGGCTGTCCCAGATCTCCCCAGGCATTGGGGATGTTCTCTCTTGGAGCTGGGGCAAAACCAGCCCAAGCTGCTCAACTTTTTGCAGAATTTCCAGCTGTGCTGACCTTAATTTATACAGGCTGTGATCCAATTCTTTGTCGGAGTAGCCTGAGGTACCTCAGGTCCTTCCTCCCTCTGACCCTGGTCTCTCCACCAGGGCCAGCAGAGTTATTCCAAGCACCTCGAAAGGCACCTGACATTTTCCCTGCTCTGCCTTTCCTAAACACAGAAATGCTTCCCCTCAGGCACCAAGAGATTCCCACAGGTCTTGGGAGGCAGAGGACTAAATTTAACCGTAAAAAATAATTCTGTAACTGCCACTGAATTTCACACAGTAACAAAACCCCTGCCCTCCCTAAATGGACACCATCCTGCACATGGAAAGTCAGTGACCTCAGTTCCAGTTTGGGAAACTACCAAACAAAGGGTATCTCCATAAAAGAGACACTGCATATTCTCCCTGCCTGTATGGAATTGTCTCCCAGCATTGCTGCTCACCTGCATCAGGAATTAAAAATATGAAGGATCCTGAAAATAAGTCAGAACAGTTAAAAGCTAGATGAATATATAAACAATAAATAGCACTTTTCTTTGTTATTATATTACTACAGTGTGTGTACATAAACAAAAATGGGGTTTAGAGGGTTTTTTTCACTTCATCTGTTAATCAGTTAGCAATTGGCTTAAATTTTGGTGTTATTTCAGGAATTGGTATTGTTTAGGGAATTAGGCGTCTCACCCATGTCATGGATGCTGAGGAGAAAGCAGAACTGCCCTGGTGCTGTCTGGTTTTACCTCACAGTGTGTACATGAACCCTGGAAATGAAGCACAGAGAGACTTCCCAGGGGAGCAGGAATCCCTCCTCTGCCCAGCGCCAGCACTCTCAGCCTCCTGGACCCCAGGGACACTCACAGATGTACTTTAGGATGACTCCAGTCTCCTTTTGATGCTTACAACTCAATTTTGCAACCACTACCCAGGACAGCTTGTGAAACCAAAGAGGGACGACCCAGCTTTTATTGGGAGGCTTTCTACCCGCTGCCAAGTGCAAGATGCTGTTTTACAGTCTGTGCCTCTTTGATATCTGACACAAGCTGCTGTGTGGCTGCTTACCTGCTAAAACTGTTCTGATTTGTCCTGGTTCTTTCTTGTCTGCACATGGTTTGTGTCTAGGTATACTCTGCTAATCTCTCGTGGCATTTTTTAAGTAGCCCGACTGTTTTTGCCCGTGCTATTTTTGGTATGCTGACTCTAATTGGTACCTTGCAATGAAAAGAATCTAAGTTACAAATGAAAAATGTATTCCCTACTCTAGTTACGATCGGCTCTTTAACACAGAATTTAAAATATTTACGCACAACACAGAGCTCTCTACGGTCATTATAAAAGTGCTTCTAAGAGAGTAAATGAGTGTTTTGTTACAATATTTATCTAAGTGTATCAAAATAATACACAAATCTGAGATTAAAACCTTTAAGGCAGAATCTGCCAATTTTATAATATCATATAATTGGATAATATTAAATCAATAACACAAATAGCACATTTCAACATCCGCCCACAAAAAGCAATTGTATCCCCATGCTAAAGACAGGGACCTAGGACACGGCACCAGATCCCCAGGAAATAAATGCCTTACCCAGGGGGCAGCTGAGCTGTGCTCATTTATATCCCCTGAGAATGTGCATTGATTGAAACCCTTGGTCAATATTATAGGACAGAGAGGAAACAGGAAAAGATGCTCAGTGCTGTTTTTGTGATTTATCCATCACGCGGTGTTTCCTCACTTTGCCTGGAGATGGGCAATGCAGAGCACATGAGAGGAGAAAAATCATTAATTTGTAAGTGCAGCTTTAATTTCTCTGAAAGGATCAGCCTTGCCTGCACACAGGTGCCAACACACACAGCCTCACACACCTCACACACATCCCTGTCCAGGTGGCACCTGTGGGACCAGCTGGGGTCGGTGCAGAGCTCTGGCACTGCACATGGGGGAAGGGCTCGTGGATATTCATTGTGGCTGGGAGCAGGGAACAGGCTGTGGAATGCCCTCGTGGCCCAGCACAGCCCTGTGCCAGGGGGGCAGGCTGGGGACAGCTTACACCAGCGCCACTGCAAGAGCTCTGCTAAGCCCTGGCCTCAGGAAATCCTGATTTCCAGGAAGAAAAGTCTCTTTCATCTTATGGGCCAGTCCTCCCGCATGGTTTAAACTGAGAGGACCACATAATCCTGTTTTTCTGTGGGGATGTTTGTAATGCAGGGACAACATGTAATCCTGCTGCAATCAGCCCAAAACTCCTGGAGGAGAATCAAGGGATGCTGTTATTTGTTATTCCCAACAGAGTGGCTGGTAAGCAGTGTCCCAGAGGGCTGAGTGAGAGCCTCACACAGCTCCCACTCCTGCTCCTCCCCTATGTCACCTTTTATTTCAGAAATCAAGCAGGAATAAGTATTCAGATCCTCTGTTGTTGCGATCTAAATGTCTTCCCCATAATACAAGTCTTTATCTCTGTTGAACTTTTCCAAACCAAAATTGCTTATTCTGATTGCCAGGGTTAGACCTAAATTAGAGACAGAGCAAGTTTGGGGCATCAAAATTCCACTCTTCACTGAAGAATCATTGTGGGCGAAAGGAGGAAAAAGCTGCCATTTCTGCCACTCAAATGCACCATCTCTCTGGGTAATAAAAGAAGTTGTTGTTCTGCTGAGGTAAAATCATTTCACCCATTATGTTAAGTATGTTTTTACTGATTGTCTCAACAAATTGAATTGAGCCAAACCGTTCTTACCTCCTGGAGATGTGTCTGGCATGGAATCACTTCACATTGCTCACAGAGTGAGGCTGCAGGAGCTGAAGATACCTAATTTTAATCAAATCTTAAGTAACTTTTAAATTATCTATATTAATTAATAATCGAAGTCTTGGCCAGAAGAATTTGTCATCCATGGACAGAAGTAAAGTCCCCTGGAATGAGTGATAATTTTATATTGGGCAAAAGCAACAACGCAAAAAGTAGAGGAAGAGGAAGAGAGCACTGAATGCGCTCTAGAAAGAAAGGTACCGGGGGGATGCCGGCGGTACCGGGGATGTCCCGGAGGGGCCCCGGCACTGCCGGGATGTACAGGGAGGCACCGGGATGTCCCGGCAGCGATGGAAGTGCCCGTCCGCTCTCTGGCGGCGGAGCGGCGGAACGGCAGCACCGCAGCATCCCCGGGATGCAGAATCCCGTCCCGCGGAGCCGGTGCCACGGACAGCGGGGAGCGGCTCCGAAAGGGACCGGACCCAGCTGGGGCTGCTTGGCTCCTTGTCCCCGCTCTGCGGGAGCAGCTGGAAAGCCAAGAGCTCTTGGGGACAGCGAGCAAGGTGGCAGGAATGGGTGCGAACAGGAAGGGTGACAAGTGGAGGGTGCAGGGCTCAGAAACAGCGACAAATCAAGGCACCTCTCCGGTCCCCGCCACGCCGAGCTCTCCTGCGGCACTGCCTGGCTCCGGGCTGCTCCATTCCCTCCCTCAGTCCGCACACGCTGCTCTCGGAAAGGCTTGGTGAGAAACCAAAGCTCTGGGTTCCTGTAACAAGTGCTCCCCGAGCTCCTCTGCGGCGTCAGGCTGGGTCTGTTTGCACCAGCAGGTCTCTGTAAGCCACCCCACAATATAAGGTCGCCCCAAACCATGCTGTGCGTGGCGTGGGCTGGGGCCGCTCGAGGAGATGAGCGAGATGAGCGTGGACCAGCAGTGCGGGATCAGCCCTGCCCCTGGAAGGCAAAACCCCGTGAACACGCAAGGTGCACAGGCTGACGAGGGACTCCGCACACCCTCTGCTCCGGGCCTGAGCGTGGGACCGCTGCTCTCGGGTTTGGTGCACACAAAGCGACACCAGAACTGCCAGGGAAGGACCTGCACCCGCACTGCCACACCGGCAGCTTTCAGCCAAGTGTGTGTGTTACTGTCCTTAAAAGAACATTTTCCAATTGCTCCACTTTGTCAGCCCGAGTTTACCCCTGTGACATTTCTGTACTGCATACAACGCTGGAGTGGAAATTATGGCTGTGCTCCTAAACCGGACGGGAGCTTCACGTGCCAGTTGTACCCCGTGGAAATCCTCCTGCATTGACAGAGGATAGCCAGAAAGAATTACAGAACCAAAAACATACCTAGCCTCACCGTAAACGGTCCTGCTTTAATTTAAAGATACATATTTAATCACATTTTATGTGAGTGCTGTATTCCTTTTCCCTTGCCATCCAACAGAGTACCTCACATCCCTCAGGGCACCAGCCTGGTCCGTGAGTCCTCTCCTTTAGGCTGCTTGTCATTCCACGTATATTATGTTTCCATTTACATCTATCTATCTATTTATTTATCTGTCTATCTATCTGTCTATCTGTTTATCTATCTACCCCTATATATATATCCCCATATATATATATACACACATAACATACAGATATACATCTCAATATTTCTATATATGATTTTTCTGTTGAGAGTATGCTGTCAGCCCTCTTCCCTCCTCCCAGCAAGAGGATCCCCGAGCCACTCCTGAGCTGTGGCTTTGTCCTCACCCACCTTCCAGAGGGAACCCACAAACCCTTCCCCTCACTGAAACGCCGTTCCTGGGTAAATATTTTCCCGTGTGTATTGTGCAAGATGCTCCAAATGCTGATTTCTGACGTTGGTGAGGGGCAGAAGCGGCTTCGGGAGGCACCGCTGCGCTGTGGGCGCTCGGGAAGGATTGTGCTCACCCACCTGTCCCCTCCCCAGAGCGGTCTGTGCTCGCTGGAGGTAAAAAAGTCCCGAAAAACTACGTTTTTCCCGAGGTTTGCCGTGTGCGGGCAGGGAGTGCCGTGGGATGCCGGGAGGAGGCGCT
>VZTG01008314.1:386142-551641 GCA_013397845.1 Melanocharis versteri | reverse complement strand
AAAAAAAAAAAAAGAGAGAAACACAGCATTTCTAGACCACAGTTCTTGGTGTCACTACACATTACTGATAATTTAGGAATGCTACAGAACATCTCAAGTTTAAAGTACTTTCATGGTTCCAACGGAGAGCTAAAACAGATGGGGTTTCAGCATGACCTTTCAACCTAGCAGACACTGTTGACCCAGATTATAGTTCAACAAAGCTGCTCCTGGATTCATGTTACATTTTGGGAGAAACACCAGGGTTGCAGTGAGAATGGATGTGCTGCCCAGAGGCAGCTCGGGTGGCAGCTCGGGGAGCCACGGGATGGGAATGATGTGTGAGTCCTACTCCCTGTGCAGATACCTTTATGCCACAGTAGGTGCTTGGAGAGAGCCTCTGCTCTCTGCCACAAAATGCTGGGAAAATAATTCAGGAATGGGAGAAAGAATAATAAGATATTTCACTGGGAAGTCAAAGAGAGGGTAAAAAAATGAGTAAAACGGGCAAAGCGCTCCAGCTGAAAACCCTCTTTTTCCAAGCCCAGGCTTCACACCAGAAAGCTGGAGCTGAAGACCTGGTGGTGCTCGAAAAGGCCAGGGTTTAGCTCAGAGGTGTCTGCATTCCAGCAATGGGGAAGGATTGCTCCAGCCCTCCTGGCTTGGTGGCAGGGGCTGGTCCTGCCCACCCAGGACTCGTCTGCCTGAGCTCAGCCAGTTGGGAACTGGAGGGGGACCACAAACCACCAAGCACTGTGGCTTCCTATTGCAACTGGTGGAGTTCCTGTCAATGTGCTATTATTTTAGACATTGCAGTGCTAAAAATAGTGCCTGTATTTTTTTTTTAGCAAGCTTGTTGTTTTCAGGAGCTCTGAAAATATAAAGGGTTCCATAAGTGCTCAGAACGAGCTTGTGAAATAGTCTTGCTGGAATACAAAACCACTTGAAAATGCTGTTTGTTACATTTCCCTGTGAGCTCAACAATAAGACTATGCAGCTCATTTTGCTAAAACACTGGGCTCCTTACTTTAAATTTATTTTACTCTGAGAAAATCTGGGATATCTACCTAGTTTTTCTCTATTCGATATGGCAGCAAGAAATCTGGATTCTCACAAAATCTTTCCAAAATGCTAACACCATGCCAAAAGCCTCTTCAATCTCCTTGCCCCCCATGACAAAACGTTGATGATCCAGACCTTAATGATGTCTGCTCGTAACAACAAAACCAGAAAAACAAACCTTATGTCCTTCAAGTGGAGATCAGCCACACGAGAAGGACCAGGCTCGCCTTAATCCTCACAAGACTCACGTCTGTCCTAACTGTGAAATCCAAACAGCGTTTTTGATGCAGTTTTTGAACCTGCTGCCCACGTGTGCTGGTGTTTGTTGGAGCTCTGCTGGAGCCTCTGCCCTGACAGCACCAGAGCCACTGTGGGGGCAGTGCCCCATCCCTCCTGTCCAGCACAAAGCCCCGGGGATAAAACCTGTGGTAGCCAGTGGGGAATTCCCTAATCCATCATCCCAGGAGAGCTTGGTGCTGAACAAGCAGCAGCTCATCACCAGGCCACTGCTCTGTAGCTGGAACGGGAGGATGAAGCGCTGGTAACTTGCCAACATTTGGTGTAGCAACATTTTTACAGATTATCCCCTGCGATAAAGGCGCTGCATTTAATGAGTTCTGTCAGCTCTGTTATCGTTTGCATACCGTGCAAAGTGGGTTTTGGGCTGCACTTAGGAGCCCCTTTCATCCAAAAATTTCGAAGTGATTTGTTCATATTAGTCAAGTCTCAAAGCTGCCTCATGAAACGCCTGTTTAGGCTCCATCAGAGCCTCAGGAATGGATGTAGGGATCAGATCTGAAGGCCTGTGGAGCAGTGACGGCTGCCCTGCCTGGTGGGGAGCGTGGGAATGCTGTTGTGTGATTTTAATTTGCTGAATTTTGAACCCACCTCAAGTTTCAGTGTTCGGAGTTTCCCCTAGCAGGAGTTTTATAGATTAAATACAGAACATGTTAAGAAGAATCTCATTTTCCTTGCTCTGAATCCGCCACCTGCTCATTTCATTTTGATACCCTCTTGTTGCTGTCTTGGAAGGGGCATTCCAGAACGTAAAAAAACTTTTCAGAACCAATTCAAAACTGTCTGACACCCAACACTCACCGTGTATTCATCCCAGCTCTCCCTTCCTGCTTTGGCCAACACACACATGCACAGAAATCAGACCTTATATGGCATAAGCAATAATTTATCCAGGTTGTGTGACATGAATTAATAAGCCTGACACTAATTGCTCGATTCGTTGCTTCTGCAGGCCTACACTGTCCTGTTGCCAGGGGACATGGAAGAATGGGGAGGCACAGATCAGCTCCAAAACCAGAAGAGGTTTGTATTTAGATGACTGTGAATTACCCAGGTACTCTTTGCTCATCTTCTTCCACCACTTATTTTCTGGCTTTAATTAATTTAAAAACCCCTTGCTTTTAAAGACCATTGCTTTTTAAATCAATTTTTTCTCGCGTCCCCAAACTCAGGTTTAATGTTACAGCAACGGCTGCAAGTCCAAAGGAGACAGATTTTCTGTCCCCACCCATGAAGAACAGTTGATTCACTCCAACCCTTGCCAAGGCCATATGCAAATTGTGCTAATAGGAGCAGCTGCTGGCTGCACAGCCCAGGGGATAAACACAAGTTATGTTCATGCTGCTGCCCCAGCTCACATCCCCAGGATCAGAATGGAAATCACCATCCCTGAGAGCTCTCTGCAGCCGTGGCAGGTAACTGTAAGAGAGATGTTGTGCTGTGGATGCAGCTCAGGCAGCAGGAGGGAAGCCTGAGCAGGAAAATGAGTAGGAAAATGTGTCTGGGCTCTCCCACAGCAAACTGGCACTGGCCTCGGGCAGCCGTGCCAGTCTGCAGCACATTAAGGTTTGGCCTGTGTTTTCTGTGGAGAAAAAAACCCTTCCATCTGGATTTCATCCTCCTAAGCCCCATGAGTGCGTGTTATTTGTATATATTCTGCAACTGACAGGATGTTTTGTAGAGTTTTAGGGTAAGCACAAGGATGGTACCTGGTGAAACTGTTCTGTATTAAACACAAACAACAGACTTTCTGCTTCGCTCTTTTAAAGCTGGTCTGGCACAAATATCTGGATGAAGCTAAGGCAGGGAAAGACTAAGCCAAGGCTGGTGAAAAATGGGAGAGCCTGGATGAGCTGAAGGTCCACCTCTCATTTTTCCCCTTCCAAGAGCCCTGTGTCCCTGCTGCTGCTGCCCCACAAAATGCCAGGGCATGAGTCCAGCTTCTCACTTTTAAACAGTGGTCTGTTTTTAAGAAATCCTCTTCAAAATCCTGTATTAGGAAATTCTCTTAGTACTTCTGAGTTCCTTTGGTGGAAATCAAATGCCCCTGCTTTGTTAGCAGGATGTCAGGCAGCAAAGACTGATTCCACTTTGTCATTTAGAAAGTGTATTAATAAGCGTAATTAGAAATTATTAAGATGGCCTTTATCATCCAAGGGACATCACTACACTGCCTTCTGCTCCTCTGCTGTTCTCAATCCTCAACTAGTTATCCATGCTTTTCATTACTTAAACAAGTCTGGATTTTTGTAACATGTTTTGTCGTGGTCGCTTTATCCTTTGATTTATTTATTTGCTTGAATCAGAAACCAGAGCCAGAGCAGCCTCCTGCACCCTCTAATCTCACGTTTGCTCACACAGCCCAGGAAGCAAGGACAGAACAGGTTGGAGAGCACCCCGTGATGTACCTGGTGCACATTCCCAGAGCTTCTCCTGGGATTCAATCCTGGAGGAGACAGGAACGCCCATCACAGCCCGTGGGCTGCAGCTTCCCAGCTTTTGAACCTGCTGGTTCCTATTGCAACTGGTGGAGTTCCTGTCAATGTGCTATTATTTTAGACATTGCAGTGCTAAAAATAGTGCCTGTATTTTTTTTTTAGCAAGCTTGTTGTTTTCAGGAGCTCTGAAAATATAAAGGGTGGGAAACCCGCAGTGTCCCAGCCCACGTGGATCCTGGTGGAGCTTTGGAACAGTCTTCCCCTGTAGTGGTTAAAAAAAGAGAGAGAATTCCCTGAGATTTTTAAGATTCCAGAGCTACTTCAAGGAATAAGACTTCAATGATTGTGTGATGTACGGTTGGAGCAAGGGTGAGGTTGAATTTCTTGGAAAAGAAATGAACTCTTTTTAGCTCTGGAGATAACAAAAGCAAAAAAAGAAGCACATCCCTCTATCTTTCCTTTCTCCCCAGATCATGTAAATTTAGGAGGAATATTATCAACGTGAGACACAGTGAGTAAAGTAGTGAATGTACAAATATTCAGAACGGACAATTTATTTGAGGATAATCTCTCCTGCTCAAACCCCATCACTCTGCTGCCTGAATAATGGTTTGCACTTATGTGTCCAGTAGGCCTCCACATTTGAGGCTGAATTTAACATTCCACTCTGGGGGCAATTTTTAATTCCCTCAAATGCTTGAGAGGAGAAAAAATATTCAACCTTTTTTTTTTTCCTCCTCAGAATTCCTGCCTTTGTGCCTTTTAGGTCTCTTCTTACCACCACTCTAGACTTCATCTGAGTCTCAGGGCTCTAGAGTTTTGCCCAATTTCAGATTTTACAACAAAAGTTTTGCCAGATTTACATCCAACTTCAGAAGATGCAAACCATTTCTACTCCAAATTTAATGAACAACCATCAGTCAAAGAAACCCTCTTCCCACCTCAAGAAATTACATTGTTTAAATGGAAAAAACCCTGGTTTTAATTAATAATGGAGCATGAAACACATATAATTTACAACAAGGGCCCTGGGGAAAAACTCTACTGCTGTCCAATTATTTTGGCAAGATGATCCATAGAATCAAAATTCCAGTCACAGCAACTTGAGCTGTTCTAGGCTGTAATCAGGAAAAATAAATTGTTCCACCTACTCACCAGTGAAAACAATACATCCCCTGAAAGAAATCCTCCAACTTTCAGTCCTTCTGGGTCTTGTGCAATATTTTGTGGCTTTTCCTAGCACAGTTTTTATGATGTTGACAATCAGATCTTCAAGTGACAGCAATACTGCTGGGACAAAATAGAAACAAAATGAACTGGTTAGAGCATAGATGTTCTGGAAAATCAAAGCAAATAATAAATTTAAAAATGCACTGGAAAAAAAAACCACGGTGGATCTTAATTAAGAGCCTGCCTTTATTATGGCAAAGGCAAATCATCAATAGCTTGTGTTCAAACTTCTATCAGTACTTCCTTTTCAAACAGTCCAGGAGTGCAGGTAACAAAATAAAGTGTGGCCACACACAAGATAAATGCCATCTTAACTGGACCAAAGTGCCTTAACGTCTTTTAGCTCAATACCAGCACAAGTCCACCAAAAAATAACCACACAATTCACCATCTAAACGTCAGCTCTTCCCTTAGCACGAATCTGAGAGCCCTATAATCGCTCCCAAGTGGCAAAACCACAAGCATGGAAGTAAATGAGCCATGATAAGAGTCTCTCATACGAAAAGCATCATGAAAGCCTGAGCACAAAGCCCAAGAAATGCCCTTCTCCACAGGGCCCAGCTCTGTCGGGGCTGCGCTCACCCCCCGGGTGCCGCCTGCGCTCTGGACGCGCTGGAATTCAGCCGCTCCGTGACAATATTCCAGACACGGAATTAACGCTTCTGAAAGCTTTGAGGGATCAAAGGTTGCCCCCTCTGCAAGTTTTTTCATACCGAGGACATGATGAAGTAGTCTGGCTCTGGCTGGAAAAATAGTTCAGATGGCACTCGAGGGGCTGTGGCGAGAGGAGGCGGCTGGAGAGCTGGGAGCGAGGCTGGCATCGGCCTCCTCTGCCCTCACAGCCTCGCAGAACATGCCTCTGCTTTCCAGCCTCGGGGTCTGGTGCTAATGCTGCGTACGGATTTTGTGGATGAAGCCCCAAACATGGGAAAAACTCCCGTTTGCTCCGGAGTTAACTCGGACTGCAAAAATCCCGGGGAGTAACGAGGAGCTTGTTGACGAAGACGGAGCTCCAGCTCGAAGGCATCCAGCCTTGCCAGGGCGAGGGGAGGGCAGCATCCTCCCTGGGACTGACACAAAGTCAGCCTGGAAGCTGTGCAGACAGACAGTGATGGTTTTATAGGTGACACATCCAGAGCGAATGGTATTTTCTCAGTTCCTGCGACAAAATGCGCTCGTCACCGCCCTGCCTCTGCTGGGATGGTGAGGAGAGCTGTGCTGCCGCTGGCTCCAGCTGCTGGGAGTGCTGCGTTCCCACTCTCTGTGCGCTGGGAATTAGGTACTCAGCACAGCATTTGCAAGACCCCAAATGACTCAGCCATCAAAGCCGTGTTTTCAGTGATTTTTCAGGAGTTTCAAAGGCCCTTTTGACAACATTCGCCTAATTCCTTCAGGCGCTATCAGAAATGCTGCCTCCCCCGGGGATGGCTGACTAAACAGAAGTCTGAACATTCATGTCATAAATATCTCGAGACAAGCCTGTTGATTCAGTGAAATGTGTGGTTGGCTCCTATTGTAAATGCATTCACAGAAAACCTCACAGTGTGCTGCCGCTTGGGATTGCTTGCGAGCAAAATAAATGACAAACATTTTGGGGGGTTTTTTAAATAACATTTTGATACATTACAAAGTGGCTTTTCTTTTAATTTTGCACCACATCGTTTAAGATGACATGAAGCAACATAATTTGCTGAGACAAGATACATACAAATAAATAAATAAAAAGGGATTAAAAGGAAAGGCAGTTCTGAAAGTCTGTGAGCTGGAAAAGGCTATAATTTAAACCAGAAGGGTCTGGGTTAGATTATCCTGACAAGCTAAAAGGAGGAAAAATATTGCTGTGCATTTATGAAGCAGAAATGAAATGGAGGGGAAGCAATGGCTTCAAAGTCAGAGGGTGACTCACAAAACCATTTAATTCTGGATTTGAATTGGGATCTGATAATGTTTGGTAGCTCCAAGCAAGCCATGGACCTTCAGGATTCAGAGTCAGTGATGGGCCAGGCCATTGACCAGCAGGACAACCATATCCCTCTTTGGGAGACCCAGACCATTTTCCAGCAGATCATGTTTAAGATGATCTTTCCATGGAATAATATCTTGGACATTGAGAGGCAAACACAGCCATCGACCACCTCTAGGAAATGTAAAGATCTCCAAATTCCACAAATGTCTCCACCATAACTGCAGAGCCACAACAGCGATGGGACAGATTTACCTCAGAGGAAATACAAACCAGCATCTCTGACACCAACCAGAAATCAAACTAACTCAGAGTTTTGAACTCTTGCAGAGAACAAAGCCAAGCATTCCCAACCAGAGCAGGGCAGATCCAGCTCATCTGATAGCCCAAGACACAGCTTATTTTACAGACTGCCAGGTCTCAGAGCCTCAGGTGAAGGCTGTGGGCAGAGGCTGAAACAGAGACCTTCACCCACCCCTCAGCTGTACTGGCTGGGATCTGTACTCCAATTTTTTTTTCCTGAAATTTTCCAAAATTCCATAGAAGTGTCACTGGAACAAATATTCTCCAAGGAAAATTACACTATTCTAAGAGTCAGTATTTGCCACAGGAAACCTTTGTTTTTAATAATAAAATTAATTATAATATGGATTTTGTGGAGTACTTTGAAGAAAAAGAGTATTATTAAAACTATACTCATCTAATACAAATAATTACTATAATAAAACTTCAAGGAATAGGTGATTATATTCACATTATTCTATACTTTATGTCTGAAGGTATCCTACACAAACTTGAAAAAGAAAGTGCTAGAGAAGTACAGTAACTTCTGGATCTTAGCAGCTCTGTTAACCTCTCTGGGCTAAGTGTCAGATTTATTAAAAATAAATCTTTAACTTCCCAGAGGCCTGAAAGTGTAAAGACCCCGTTTTTCACAATGCCGCCCTCCTTGCATTTGTATAATCTGGGTTCATGGATAAACGGCAGCAGAATCCTGGCACTGGCACTTTAACCAGGAAAGCACAAATACAACCACGCCAAAAGCCAGCCCTGTGCTGGGAACAATCACAAATCCAACCTCTTGGGCAGCACTTCAGCAAATTCAGCCCCAACTCTTCTCCCAGCCAGGGGAGAGAGTCCCTGGTTGTCCATTCTCAGGCAAATAGAAATGTAACTCCCACTCGCTGAGGTTTTAATGTCAAATTCTTGATAACCTCGATACACTGAGCATGAGATTCAGCCTCCTGCCCCGTGCCCTTCAGCTCATGCAACGCCTCTCTTTACAGCCTGCTTACAGATATATTTCAATTGGCAATATTTGAAATTTCCAAATGGAAAATAGCTCCTGGTGTGTGAATACGGCCAAATCACAGGATAACTTTATTCCCACCAGTTGTTGCCACGCAGTGTGAAATTACAGTTCGTATTACTCCATACCATGGCTTGCAGAAATTTGGACCAAAACTTTAAAAATATTAATGTGTATGCAAATGGAGTCTTGCACATAAATCAAGCACACACACTTAATAATCTGGTGCTTTGGCTCTATGAAATGATAGATCAAAGCGGAACAAATGAGAAGATGGAACCCAAATTAACACATTAACTGAAACAGAGCCCTCTCAGATCCTGGAAACCACTCTCTGTCTGGGTGTCACATATCCAATTACATTCCTTGTAACTCAAATGACAGAACAGACTGAGAGAAGCGAGGATGCCTATTCCTACTCATCACCAGCTACTCATAGTAATTTTTTTCAGAGTACTAGTAATTATCCTTAAAGGAGAACAATTAAAATCCAGCGTAATTGGAAGTCTGGTTATGATTACGGATGAGTCAAAGTGCTTGGAAAACGAACACAGAACTCTTTGGAGCTCCATTGGTATTTTATTAATCATGTCATTAAAATGGATACATAAAGTGGGTGTAGCTATACAGTGGGATTTTCAAAAGCTCTCAGCACTAGCCACACTCTGCTCCTAGTAAAGTTGGTACGAATTTTATTCCTTGAGCTTAATGGGAGCAGGGTTACGCCAGAACAGGGCATTTTTATAGCATCCAAACCTTATTGTTCATAAGCAGCCAATTCTCTCGGCATTTCTTTAATTCTTTCTGGTGATCCCATAATCCTGGCATTATTTCCCTGTCCCAGTGGCAGCCCCAGGACTGGAGGTGCTGCAATATCTTGAGCCTGGGGGAATATGGGGCAGAAGATCTCCTCCCATTCCTCCCCACGAGGATGAGAACTGGGAGGAGCTTTGCAGACGGGGGGGATTTGGCCTGAGTTTGCTGCTGGGGGCAGAGAGCACAGACTTGGCCTTGCAGATCTCAAGAGTCACACAGCAATTGGGAGCAGATGGTTGGCATCAGAGAGCAGCTTAAAGAGACAGCACTGAGAGAGGAGAGCTGAAAAATAACAGGAGATTTATTTGTGGTCTCTGGTCCAGGGCTGTCTAAGAAATACAAGCAGTGGTTGGTACTTTCCGCTTGTCACAGCTAACGTGGGACCTCGAACCAAACAGATTTTGGCTTTCTGTTTTGCAAAACCGAGCTCTAATCTGGTAAGAATAGGTCTAAACAAAGCATGACCCCCTCACACTGTTCCCCTGATATGGCTCCTTTGAGCACCAGAACTCCAAAGCAGGTCCTGAAGGAGGAGTGGGAATGTACCTCAAAACACAAACCTCCAGGTTTGAACACTTCCCAGGATTTTGCTCACGAATCTGTTTGCTGACACTGGAAGCATGGGCTGAACCATGTTGGAAAGGTGGGCAATCATTAGTGCAAATCAAAGGTCAGGGATAAGCAGTGGGAATGCAGGAGCAGCTGACTGCTCTGCTCTGGAGAAACCTCTCTGCATGCGTGGACAAGCTGGAAAGATACCTAACAACACAGACAACTCAAAAACTGTGACTTTAAATTCTGCCATTTGTTTTGTGCAACAAAATCTTCGTTCTAAGAACCCACCTACTCAGATGTGATTTATGCCAGTCATACAAATGGTTTGTAAAGGGTATCAAAGGTTCTCAAACAAACTCCAAAGAATACACTGAAATGCTGTGCTAACAATTGAGAAGATTCCCTGCATAAGATGCTAAGATCTAAATTTTCATTTTGTAATTAAAAGGAAAAAAAATCTGCTTGTAATCCTCTTGAAAAGTGATCCCCTTGGAATGAATTGTCTTAATGCTTTACATCTGAAGGCAGCAAGGTAAAGCAGTACTATACTGCATTTTGTTCTATCGGAGGGAAGCTGGAAATAATCTGGAGAAAAGATTATTTCCAACTTTCCAGCTCTTTTTCTATAATTAACAGGATGTAAGACATAACAAACAGAGGCTGAAGAAAACCACAAACTCTCCATATGGGGTTCAGTTCCTGTTTACTAGTATCCTGTTTACAGCATAGCCTTTGATGGTCAGATAATCAGGCCTCTCATGTTCCCAGAATGACCACACTTATTCTGTACTTATTTAAGGCTGGGAAGACTTTTCAATAAAAAAATATGTCGAGGAAACAAAGCAGAGAGATTATAACAATATGCATCACTACGGAAATACCAGACTCATTGTTACAGAATACGAAATTACCGAATACCCTTCTGTGTGAAAACAGAAGGACGATGTGCGTTCCCAGTTCAAAGGGAAGCGAGGAACCAAGTCCTTTCCCTCTTGCTGCTGCTCTGGCCCGTGTCTGGGTCATGCAACTCCTCAGGCGGAGGAAGGAGAAATACCCATTGCTCAGGGCAGTTCCCATCGCTGGCCAAGGGCTCCCTGGGGCAGGAGGCAGGTGCTGCTTTCTGACCTGCCCTCCTCAGCTCCAGGCACAAGGAGGAAAAGGGAGTGGGGGTCAGCTGCAGCTTTGGCTGCTGCTTTGCTCCTCTTTAACACAGGGGCCAGTGCAGATCATGGCCCAGTCCAGCACAGTCTGGAGATCAACCTGAGTGGCACCAGAACAAACAGAACCAAACCGTTCTCATACCTGGCAGAACCAACCCCCACCTTGTTGTGCCCAGATCTCTTCTGGCCGAAGAGTGGAGTGCGTGCAGAACCTACCCCAAGAAACAAAAGTTTTGCAATATCAGCTTCTCTTGTGATATTCCCGTGCTCTTGGGCATAAAGTTTGGCTTTGGAGACAGTTCTTTTCCAGTTTTGACCTGAACTGGGCCACAGGTGTATAAACAGTTCACAGCTTGGGAAAACCACAGGAACTTGGGGTCATTATAACAGTCTTGGTACTTCTTGCTGCGATGTCATCCTCCACTGCCTTCTCCACAAAAGAATATACCCTCTTCTCTCCACAGCTTCTTCCTCTTTCTTTGTAACACACAACTTCCAGAAACTTCACTCTACCTGGGACAGACCAACTTTTTGTAGTGTTTTTGTCACAAATTCAACACCACTAATTTAATTGCAAACTTTTTTTGACAGTGCTGGTCACGTACACAGTGTACAGAATGTACAAAAGTGGGAATTTATTATATTTTTTTAGTTGAAAGGAGGGTTTAGGAGTGGAGAGGCCTGCTGTAGAAGAGCTTCCTATTTTCGTTTCTTCTTTTGAACTTGTGTTATGAGAGCAATAATTTAGAGAAACTACACTTGGCAATCAAGATTTTCTCATCACTTTGTATGTGTTAAGAAAAGTTGCAAGTGTTTAAGTAAATAAAATTAAGAATGATTACTAGATAGTCACCGAGAAAACATTGTATAACGGCATTTATCTCTAAGAGAACTAAGGTTTTGTTATAAATAAAACTGCTGAAATTATGCATTGCAAATAAATAAGGTTTTGCTTATTTAGATTTTTCTTCTGATAATTTTTTTTGTAAATACCTTTTCATTTTGCTTTTAAATCTGTTCAGTGTTTAAAATGGTTTACATCCTAAGCCACGTTGCCATACCAGATTTACTGATGTCATCTATTTGCTTTATACGTTGAATGTATAAAAGGACAGCTCATCAGATAGGCAGGGGAATTAATCTATTGAGATCATCTGAAAGTCTAATCCTTACAGGGTTCTGCCTGTATCAGCTAAAATTAGGTGAATTTATAGGCTATCATTCTTCCAGCCCATTAGTAACACTCTTTGGATTCATTTATTTATTTATTCTCCCCAAAGAGCATCACTCATATCTTATGAAAGAAGAGGAAAGTCCCTGTGACTCATAGAAACACCTTAATTAGTGAAGTTGGAAAGGAGTGCTGGTCAGGATATGCTTCCTCGGGGACATGGTCTCCTGGGAAAGTGGCCAGTGTTTAAAAATTTCTTGAAAAAAGATGGAAAACAGATGGAAACTTTTTCCACACTACTGTTTTGGTATGTAAATTCTTCCAGTGCTCCCCTAAGAATTTGAGATTAAAAACTTCAGAACATAGTTAATTAACGGTGATAATCTTAATATAGTTTGCACCATAAATATACCTGGCCTTTCACCTAAGAATAAAAGAGAAGTTTGGAGGGGTATCATGGGTGTGGGAGATTTCAATCTTGTTTAGCCTGAGGTTTATCTGAAGAACTGTCTTGTGCCAAGATCTCCTTTCACAGTCTCCTGGTTCATACCACTATAAACGAGGCAAGAATCTGGCCCAAAAATTTTATCAGGTTTAATATCATCATAATTACAAGCAGCCCATTACTCTCAGTAATTACACCATGGAGATGGAAGTTTAACTCCATCCTTACTCGGAGGTGTTCCACTTCTAGGTGTTGCCTGTGGCACACCCATATTTCATCCAAATATTCCACCCAATATTCCTTAGGACAAAGATGACTTTAAGTCATCCCTTTGGAGCAAAGCCCCTTCAGACAAGGACTTGGAAAAGTAATTTTTCAGTAAGAGTTAATAAAGCTGGATTTGAACCCATACCCGAGAGCCAGGAAGCTCCACAATCAAGTAACATTCCCAAGGGCTTCTCAGCCTGCAGGAAAATAATTTAATTTCACTCAATTCCTCTCAAACCATGAGAAAGTCTTAATGATGCGTTGGTCAAACACTGTCATCGGTTCAGCACAGGGTTTGATAGGTCAAACACGGGCATAATTCCACAAACCTGGCTCAGGGCTCAGTGAGCTCAGTGCCACGTTCGTTACCCAGGTGCTGCTCTCAGCACCTCAGGATTGTTCATCGAGGTCAAATGAGTCACTTAACACCTCCGCAAGACAGCAGGAGATGGAACAATAGAGCCCAGTCCCGACTCCCTCGATGCAACCAGATAAAGGTACTTTCTGCACCACGAACACACCACAGCTGAGAAACCTCTCACCAGTCATTCGGACAAGGCTGTGAGTTGCAATGAAAATACAGTTCTTTTTGGGGTATTTTGTTCTGGGGCACTGGAATACCAAAGATCTCTCATTATTTTCAAAGGACAAACAATTTAACTTCGCTCTTCTGAACTCTGTAGAATCCATCTCACAAGTTCAGCCATCTGCCTGCCACGGGCCATGAGCTGCTGCCTTTTAGCAGAAAGTGAGGATTGGTCATTGTTTTATTATTATTGAACACGCTTTATGTCGATAATAAATCACTTTAACAACTTTGTCACTGGAAGGCTCCGACAAACCCGCTATTGCACAAGCCCGTGTTCCACCCTCTCAATCCAAGCGTTTTGGGGACACCACTGTCCCCCTTTCAGCTCACTGTGCTATCTACAGCCTTTGACAACACAATCTCCTGACCTGGAGCTTCCAGGAAGTGCAGAAACCTCCTCAATGCTCATTTCCTGAGGGGCCAAAAGGCCAGGTCTTCAACTGAGAATTTCGTAATGGAGCCATGATTTTCTCAGTAAAACTGCTCTCCAAGAAATCCTTCTCATGGTGCCTTGCTGAGAAGATTTTTCTATTCTCTTCAGTTATCAAAGAGCAATAAATATTAAGTAGAATTGGTCAATACTTTTTAATGTGGTTTCTTTTTACTGCTGGAATATGCTGCTTTGCCCAAACAGATATAGTTGGGAGGGGCGGGATGGCTTCAGTAGATTTTTTTCATTTCAATTATTCTTCTAAGAACAATGGCTTTGAAATGGTCAAAGAAGCTTTCTTTGACATTTTCAGAACCGAATAAAATCTTCTTTATTTGAAGCAGCTTTTCATTTTCAAATATAAGTTGACTTATCGCACAAAAAATCTAAAGACGGAGATGAGTGGTTTTCTGTTGTGGTATGGGAAAAATATCTGAAATCTTAAAAGGTCTCAAGGTACAATGAACCCATTTTTTGCTGAGTTCTAAGACTGGATATAAACTGTATATACTTGTGGATTAACAGATTAAACCATGTTTTCTAAAATACACCACCAAACCAAAATCTAATCTACTAACTATGAGACATATTGACAATAATTGGATTCAAGTGAAACTTCCTTGGTTGAAATTAGTGCCAAAACAACCACAGAGCTGAAAACATTGGTCTGGACATATCACACCCAGCTTTTGCTCAGGACCAGATCTTGCAGAAAGAGCCACTGGGATGAATCTGATCTGATTCTACTCTCACCTTCATTTATGGTTCCTCCACTACAGCTGAGACAACTTCACCTCTGAAAAGCCCAAAGAGAAAATCTCCAGTTGTGCGAGGATGATTTCCAAAGCCCTGGAGTTAGAACTGGAAAACGGGCCCTTTCTTATTGAAAACGTGACCAAGAACAGAAATTAGGAGGAAGAACAAAAACCCCACGTGTCTCTCCAAAGTGTGAGTGGTGTTTAAATATCAACCATCAGCCTCTACTCATCAGTGGTGTATAAATGGCTCACTCAAGTAGTGTAAATACGTCTTTTAGTGAAGTATTAACCCTACTAGAAAGGGGTTTACAACAGGCAAGTGGTCAATCAAACTCTCTGCTCAGATAACAGCTCTCCACCACACGCTCCCTTGGGAGAAGCTCTTAAACAACACATCAGGTCTCCTAGGTAACTGCGGCACTAGATGAGAGCTGTTTTATTAGGTTCCTAATTAAATTTCACAAACTTCAGAGCAGTGACAGACTCCTGGTTATCTCTGCTGCAGAAATTCAGATGGGATGCCAGAGGGAAAGGATGGGGCCGCTCGTCTTATTGCCTGCCAAGATTTTGTGCTACCGGTTACACTCGTCAATCTCTATCTGGAGCAGTTAAGAGCTATAAAGAATTCATTAAAAGGGCTGAGATTTATTAGAGGCTCCTCAAGCTCATTAAGGATGCTGATGAAATGTGAAGCCCTTGAATCCACATGCCATCTAAGAAACACTCAAGCAGAGCCTACCGAGTTTTGGCAGAGAGGGGAAACAATTTTTTTTCAGAATCCTCCCCCCACCACCAATAAAATCTATGCCATGGTTCTAATTTTTGTTATTATTGCTAGAAATTATACTTTTCAGCTGTGTCTGCTTCCTCCACCCCCTTCATGAATAGCAAAATGACAGCAAGATTTGGGTGTTGCACAGCCAGAAAGACGGGAGGAAGATAAGAAATATTAAAATTTGTTATAAAATGCGGGAAAAGCAATAAAATGAGGGAATTAGAGGACTCAAGTAGCAACTGCTCTGGAAAAACCAACTTCCCCCTCAAAATACTTCCAGTATTTTGAATATACTGGAACTATTAAAAATAATGAAGACACATTTGTTTTCCTCCCTTCTCTGCAGGAATTTCAACCGTTCAAACATTTCAGTTACACTCAAAGCTCAGAGGCTTTTGAACTGAACAATGTTTTTTATTTTCAACTGAACTGTTTCAATTTTCACTTTTTCCATGAAAAAAATGACTTTGAAAAAAAAAAGGCAGGTACTCTCTGCAGAATTATTTTTTGTCGCCCCAAGAACATTTACCTCTGAAAACACCAGATATAAGTGAACGAAGGGAGAGGAAGAGATAGAAGAAAGGAAGGAAAGGGTAAAAAAAAAGGAAATGTGGAAAATTTTCACCCCATTTGAGCTGTAAAGAATGATGCAGAGGAAATGCCAGGTGTCGACTTGCCTTTAGTCCATCTCCAAAGCTGAGCACACTCAGCTCGTCCCTCCCGCACATTACTCAGCTCAGTCAATAAAGGCAGATCAAACCCCAAAAAAGGTTCTGAAAGGAGGGGAAAAAACCCAAGCTGGTCTCTTTTAAAGCAAGCATTGGCAGAGTTTAGCTCGGCAATGACCTCCAGCCCAGCTTGGTGTGAGATATTTCCTACAGGGTCTTGTAAATGCAGCAGCTTTGCCTCAGACGGCTTTTCCTCTGCGTATAAAGACTGAGATGCCAAAGGCACAGGGAGTTTCTGTGGCCAAATGAAATTAATTTTGTGCACAAGGCCTCCCCCCCCAGGGAGGGATTATAGCCCAGGTAATAAGAGAAATTCTCTAACGAGTATGCATGTGAGAAAAAGCAGAGTCTGCGTGCAGGATGTTGGGTTTGGGAGTGCTGTCACCCCATGCAGGGGCAGCCCAGCCCATGGTGGCACGTGCAGGGCTGGAGATGAGAATGCAAACGACAGAGACTTCCCTGAGTGCCAAACGTTTGTGTTTTCTGTATTTTGTATATCTCGGAATGCAAATACGGTTGAGAAAATTACGCTTTGCATTCTAGATGGAGATTGAAATCTGAGGTTCCCACAGATTTAGAGGTGTTCCCATTCAGGCCGTTCTAGACATATATTGAAATACCCCACAAACTTGTGCTGTAAGAGGAGAAATGTCAACTGAAACCTTACCAAACACATCAAGAGAACATGAGTCTACAATGCCTACTTTTCTTAGTCCTTCCCCACCTTTTATGTTGAAATAAATGCTTATTCCTCTAGGTTTATGTAAATTCTGGTGTTGTTTTTTTTTTCCCTTCATAAAGATTTCATAGTGAATAACAAACACAACTAAAATACCCAAATCAGTGTTAGCAGAACAAATTACCTCCCTGACCAACGCCTAACCTATTTCAGGAGGATTTCTTCAGACCACCAGCAACAACCACAGAGGAGTTTTTTGTGTGTTGAGAGAAGGAGCCCTGTCCATGTAACCTACAGAGCAAATTCAGGGCTGACCCAAGCAGATCAGCACCCAAACAAACCCAGAAAACATTTGTAGACAGCCATAAATTCACAGTGTAATCAGTGTTCATGTGTGAGATCTCCCACAGCAAAGCAAACACGTGTCCCTGCAATCCACACACAGGAACACGTGAAGAGACGGTGCCAAATAAAACTGTAACAAGTTTTTGCAATGCCAGTGACTAAGACTTACCTGAGTTAGATAAGGCAGGGAAGCCTAATTTGAACTTGAAACCCACCTAAGGAAGGGATGGGTTTGTGCTGAGTGTTTTGATTGCTGTTTCCAGGTGCAGAGATTTGTGTCCTGTCCCTGTGACTTGAGGCAAACCCAGGACACTCTCCCTGCTTTCAGAACTTGGGTGACTGAGCTCCCCAGCAGCACAGAGCCTCCTCAGTGCCCATCAGTGACACTGTTTTTAAAGAGGAGGTTGAGCAGGAGCCAGTCAATGCCTGCTAAATGGTGGGAATCACTGCAGAGCTGGGACACACAGCCTGCTGTCCCACCAGAAACAGCCCACGGCCCTACAGACACACAACACACGGCTGCAGATGCAGGCACGAGCCATCCGAGGTGTGGTACTGCCCTGTTTTGGCCCGGATCACAGAGCCCAGCAGCCTGTGAAGTGTAGATGCTGGTAAATTCCTAAACCCAAGCTGCTTCTTGAGCAAGGGTTTATGTAAGGAGTCACTGCAGAGGTGCGGCCCTTTCCAGCCGTCACACGCAAAGCCAGTGACAAAGTCAGCCCAAAGAGGCCTCATTTTCTAATTCTGTGCTTAAACTGCAGGAGAACCTTGAGCCCTCACGCTGCAGGGTGGGTGCTTCAGACTCACAGATATTTATGCATTTCCTTATGACCTTTTGAGTGTGTGTGCCTTTCTTAGAAAGAGCGTGATGGAAAAGGCACTGGTTCATCTCCCCATGCCTCACTGCTGAAGAAAAACAGTGGCAGTACATTAAAGACTAAGCTGAGTTGCACTGGGGACCCAGAAAAGCAATCAGGAAAACTGTTTGTGGTTTTGTGCCTTCAAGTAATACTAGCACCAAAACTTTTTATGCGCTTCTCTAAAAAGAAGTGGAACTCCAAACCTCTGGGCTCGCTTCTCTACAAAGTTCAAGACATTTATGCTCTAGGACCACTTGGAAAAAATTGCCTGTGAGTTACAGCTGTGCTTTCCTCAGGAAAACAGACACCAGCCTTTGTCCTGCATTTCTCTTTAGCAATATTAGTGATCTAGGTGAAGACATTGTTGTGCCAGCATGGATTAGTTACACAATCACTGCTTGTGGAGGGTGTGGGAAGCTCATTACATCCCTACAACAGAGAGCAAAAAGATAGAGGGGAGGTTTTTTAATCCACAATGCTCCAAACAGTAATAAATACAGCCAGCTCTGGAGCCCACCAAGCAAGCAGGTGAAAATACATTAACACGAGCATTTACTGTAACAAGTCTCTTTTTTCCCCTCCAGACATTTCTGCTCATTCAAAATGTGCAGCGATAAATCAAATTAGATCAAATGCAACTGTCTGAAAGGAAGCCACACAATAATCAGTTTTGAATTTTCCCACCCTTCTCCCATAAAAAGCCAGTGCAGTATTACAGAAAGTTAATATGTGCATCTCGCCCATTATATCTGGCTTGAAACTGTATAAAATGACATCTGATAGCAGCTTGTATGGACAAGCTCTTATTAAACATAATTACTCAACAAGGTCTATCCTAAATCAGTTAATGATCGGCAACAGACAGAAATTTACTGGTATTCCCTGACTTTGCATATTATGGGAGTAGTTTTTAATATTAAAAAGTTCGTATCATTCCTACTACGCTTTGATTTACTACTGATGAAGTGAATGCGAAATCTGATTACATTAATTGAGCGTGTTGTCAGATTGTCACTTTTCTCCTTTTTAATTGCCTCCCGTCTCCTTCATTATCCCTGGCAAGCCGCATTTTCAGCCCGACATCCCGCTTTGCATGCCTGCTTTTCCCACATGCGGTGCCACAGAACCGGCTGCTCCCCGAGTTTCCCCGAGCTGCGGGATCTCGTTGGGGCAGCAGTGATGCCAGGTGGAGCCCTGTGCTGCCTGCGAGCACCTAACAATGGTTTGTGTTTCCTGCTGCAAGGGGCACAGAAATGCAAAAGTCAGAAATTGTTGGAAAACACGAAGGGCAGCGTTTCCGAGCCTGTGGGTGGTGGTTTGTGCTACCACAGGGATTATAGACCCCTCCTGTATCCTAATGGGAGGAATTAATAATTGAACGTGTGTGTGTGTGTGTGTGTGTGCTTCAGCTGTTCTAATATTAAACAGCACAAAAACTGTCTCAAAGCTCTGTATGGCAATTCAAGGGGTGGTTTTACATTCTCAGGGGTTGCTTAGAGCTCCTCTTTCCGAGTTGCTGAGCAGCTTTTCCCTGCTCTGAGGAACACTGCGTGTGTTTTACTGCAAACTCGCTCCTGCAACGTGGGAATCTGTGCAGAGCTGAGCAGCAAGAGGCAGGAGCAGACCCAGTAAAGTGTTTCACCTCATGGTCTCCTCCCTTCCTCTCTGAACCCCCAAACCACACAGAAACGATTCTCCCAGTAATTGAATTTTACTCTAAACTTACCCAACACCATCTTAAGTTTCTTGAGACCCGCTTGATTTCCACAAAACGCTGTAATCTGCCTGGGAGTTAATCAAGGGGTTAATTAGTTAGGTAGTCCCCTTACACCCCCGCTGTATTCATTTGTTTTAGGTGAAGTTACACCTAGTTTTAAACTGCCACTGTAGGAGAGTCCCAACTTGTTTTGCTATCAGTTGGCTTTGATAATTTGCCAGGGAGTTAATCCTGCCTGACATGCAGCTCACAAGATACACCTCAGCTGTGCTTTATCAAAGCAGCTCCCCTCTGCTCCAGGAGTGGTGACTGTAACCCTGCCCACGGTTGTTGCAGCCCTGGAAAACGCGTTTTGTAAATGATTCTGCATGTGCTTTTTAATTTTTTTTTTATCCCTTCGGGAGTTTTGTCTCTCACATTACAGCTGTCGCTGTGTTTATGGAGTCACCTTCTGTCCTAGAAATTTGCCATGTTGCCACGCAGGCTCCCGGCAGCTGCGGGACTTGGAAGGGAACAGCTCACTGCGAACACAAACACATTTGCTGACAGTGTAATTACTCCCTTCCCCAGATTTTTTCCTTGTTTTCTTACATGCAGGACACCTACAGTCACAATAGCAATATATCACTTGCCTGTAGCACAGCTTTCTTTCCCCTGTAAAGCGTTAATGAAGTTCCTGTCCTTGTTTCTCAGTAATTGTAAAAGCATGGTGGATAATATACTCGCCACACTTTATTAAAGCACTGGCCACACTTTATTAAAACCTAACAATCCTACCCCGTGCTCCCTGCTAAGGAGACCTAACTCCAGATTCATTTGGAGCTCATTTCAGCGTGCTCAGATCACACACTTGGTTTTAATTCTTCCAGGGCCTGCTCTGAAGACAATGTGCCCGGCTGCAGCGTTTTCAGCTGGTTCACATTGGGCTGTGGCTGTGTCTGCACGGCTTTCTGACACAAGGCCTGATCCTGGAGGGTGCTGAGGGCACAGAGGGCTCCTGCAGACGTCCAAGGGGACACTGAGACAGTTCTGGGCCCCTCGGGGTGGGTGGCTCCAGGCTGGGTCAGGGAGGTCCATGCGGACCTCGCAGGATGCTTTGGGGACAGCGTGACTCAGCAAGGCAGGGATTTGAAGGGGACAATGCAGGGGGTGGCGGCAGCTAATTATTTGACAATTATTTCTGTTGAATAACTTTTCCAAGAGACAAGGAGGGGGATGAGTCTCAAGTGCCTTTAGTGTCCTTTTCTTTTTAATTATTTTCTCATGATCTTAAAATGTGAGTCTCGCACAGACAGACCAGTATTATTTATGAGGTAGAGGTAACCAAGCCATCAAACTCCTGGGTGTTACGGCACAAAAAAAGGAGCCTCTTGCTTGAAATCTCAGAAGAAAAAAGCATTAGTGCATGTTAAAGATGTGAAGTCAGACTGGAATGGTGTGGACATGGACAGGCCCATAGAGAGCATGAGGCAGAACCTCTCGGCCTCTCATCTCGAGGCATCACCTCTACAAATAATGCACAACGTTTTCTTATGTCTTCCCCGATGACAAGGCTCTTTGATTTTCTGATGGAAGCATCATTGAAAAATGTGTGGTTCCTCCTGCGTGTGATTAAACCATTAAAAGAATGGCCACAGTGTACAGAATCACTCAGAAATGTCATGGCAGACGAGCGCCCAAATACTTCTTTGGCAGAAAGTGACTAGCTCAGCTGGATTTCCTGGTTAAATACAAGGTTAGATAAATACTTGAATAAACTTCTTTCAGCACGGACAGGATTAAGGAGAATGTCTTATTCTTGTGCTGACAAAGTTTTTCTGCTTGCAGACCGATTATATCTTTAATTTAGGATGATTATTTTCCATTTCTGGTGATTCACAAGGGGAGAGATTCCCTCACTGTTTGTACTGCTCGAGTCATCAGGAAGAGCAATTCCAGCTGTCCCTGGAGACCATGGGGAGGTGGTGGGTCAGGAGTGGAAGGGTTCAGGTGGCCTCTGGTGCTGTTTTGGGGGGATGCCCACCTGGAGAGGGGCAAGGATTGCTGGCAGCTCTACGACTGGGCAGCCCTGGGCCCTGCTAGACCTCTCCTAGCATTACACTGCCTCCTCCTTCTGCCCAGCCCTGTTGCAGGGCTGACCTGCTGTGGAGCAGGGAGCCAAACTTCCCACCAGTGGTGCTCCAGATTGTCCAGGCCATGAGCAAACTCATTATTAAAGCAACTTTCTTATTTTAGCTTCTCCTGAGGTGGTGTTCCACAGGCAAGGCAACAGCTGACAGTGGACTTGAGCTGCACCACATGTTAATTACAGAATATGATTAGTACCTAATTTTAAGTTAGGAGCGCTGCCATGGCAAAGAAAAGGAGAAAGATTTTTGTTCTCACTTAGTGGAATGAGAAAGATTCACGCAACATTTTTATTTTCCTGCACACTCACTGCAGATACGAATGGAAGTATTTGTGTAAATACTTGTGCAGTGAGTGTGTGCGGTTAATGAGTGTTGACACCACCATAGAAGAATCACAGAATCATGGAATCACAGAATCACTGAGGTTGGAAAAGACCTCCCAGACCATCGAGTCCAACCTGCACCTGGTCCCCACCTTGTCACCAGCCCAGAGCACTGAGTGCCATGTCCAGGAATTCCTTGCACACCTCCAGTGATGGGGACTCCAAACCTTCCTGGACAGCCCCTTGCAATGCCTGACCACCCTTTCAGTGAAGAAATTCCTCCTGATGTCCAACCTGAAGCCCCAAGAGCTCAATGCTATTTATTGCCTCTCTCTAATCCCGATGGTCCAACCCAGAGCAGCTGACATGGACAGTCTGAGACAAGATACAGATCCCTGGTTCTATTCCTTTTAATTTAGAGGTCAGGAATCTACAGTCTGCTCATCAAATGAAACGTACCATGAAGGAGAATGCTGGTAAGGCTGCAGGGCAGTTTAGATTTGCTCACAGACAATCCTAGACTGGCATATTTCCCTGGTTTATAGCATCTGCAGTTAGGAAGTGTCATAGCTTCAGCATGTTAGGAGTTATTCAGCATCCAAGGCAAGGAAATGGCACAGAATGAAGCCTAGAATCCAAGTGAGAAACAAAGCAAAAACACTGCCATAAAAATAGAAGGCGCAATAGTCTTCCACGTTGCATCTTTGGGAAAGATTAATTGGTTTGGCTGCTGTTGTGAAAGCTCCGATACAGCACAAGGCTCCAGCCAACTTCTGAACTCAATGGAGCCACAAAAGGGCTGGGTGCTGAATAACTTTGAAGAGCGCAACATCAAACCAGCCTCAACTTGAATTTGAGAAACATCCCAAACCAAACCCAAACAATGCTGCTGAGTGAATGATTCAGGGCATTGGTACGACCCTCCACATTTCATGTGGAGCACGGGAAGGCCGATGATAAAGTGCAGTGGAATACCTCTTCCCAGGCCAGAGCAGAATCACAGAAAATAAACAGAGAAAACATATTTGCCCCTGGTTAGGCAGATTTAAAACCACCTTATTTGAGGCAGGTATGCTTTGCTGTCCCTGTTTCCTGAATGAAAATCTTCACCAGGGTATTTCAGTTTCTGGCACACACACATTCGGAATCACTCACAGCCTGACACAGGGAGGGACCTCATGGAAGGCACAAAGCCTCTTCCTGATATGAAAAAATTCAGAGAGGCAAAGAACTTGACAGTTCGCTCCTTTGCTTCACTATCTCTCTATTCTCTCAAAGGTTTTAATCTTTGGACAACCTTTCTTCCAGCACAGAAAGCCTTTACAACAACTGAAGATGGGATCCAGGCCTGCTGAATTCTGGGCCTGTGCAGCAGCCAGCAGCCTGCAGTTCCCAGGTGAAGGGAAATGTTTGGCTGGGAGAATATTTACTTAAAACTGGCACTACTGATATAGGACAACTTTTTCTCCAAGTGCCTTGGGATGTTGGATTAAACGAGAAGTGTTGCAACAAAGCAAACAGTGTTCATAGGAGTGCTAATAATAGCAGGACCTGGAGTCACTGCTCCCATAAATAGAGACCAGCAGGAGATAACTCCACGCATTTACATCAGATCACCAGAATGTATATTTGCCCTGAGCAAAAATGATATCATGAATATTTTATCATTATCGATGCTTGCAAGCATGGGCCATGTGTAAGGCGTTTAGGAAGATGTGCAGCTTTTCCAGCTGTCAGGAACAACACAGTGGATTACTGTGTCATGCGGAGAAAGGCAGAGATAACACTCACCTCCTCCCTATTGTCTCAACTGGAAAAGATCAGATCCAGCCCTGTGATTATTATCACATTGTGAAGCTACCAAAGATAATGAAACAGCTCACTCAGGAAGCAACATTGTACATTAATCTTTGTTTTCTATATTAATCCTACATCAAAGAGAAGTCTGCCCTGGCTAATTACAAGATTCAGTCCCTGAAGATCACTATTACACCCAGGCTATTCTCACTTTTCCCTCCAAGCCCTTCTCTCAACCTCTCTGTGAGCTCTTTGCTGAAGGGAGGTGCTGATGCTGGGCACCTTTACTGCTGTCACTTGCAATGAGACCACGCATTTTAGTGTGGGAACCCTTTATATTTAATGTGTTCTGTGGCTCATTCAGGAACCAAAATTACAGCTGCTACATGAGGGTGGAACAGCAAACAGGATTTTATCTAAAGGATGGGCCTGGAAAGAGTGAAGATGAGTGAGATGCAGGTGGGTTTGGATGACCTTTGCATCCTAAATTTTACTGACTGTAGAAAAGAGAACAAAGAGATTGAACAAATAGAGTGAAAGACACTCAAATGCTGTTGGGTACTGAGAGACCAGTTTTTTCTCCCAGAGTCCCTAATTCCCAGGTAAGCCGTCCTGCCATCACACCACAGGGTTTCCTTGTGCCTACCAATGTGCCAGCTGAGGAGGCTTTCTCCTTACAGAAATTCCGTCTGGGTTTTCCCAGATGTAGTGATGGTGCCCTTGTTTTCCAAGTGATGGAAAGGGCTCTTTTGGCCTTAAAACTTCACTCAGTTCTGCACTCATTAACAGTATTGATATCACCAGGCCTTAAACTCTTCTTACTTAATTGTGACTGCTGTACTGCAGTGGAGGAAGAAAGAAATGGGATTTATTTGACCTGAGGCTCAAGCTCTTTTGTTTTAGCAAGTCCCAATCAATGCAAAATACCATGGGCTTTCTGATTTTTCCACTACTTTACCTTTCCTCCTCACATGCGGTTTTTTCTTCCCTCCTTCCCTTCCCATCCCTCTTACCTCCTCTCTTCTTCCTTTTCATATTTCTCTTCAGGCTTTTCTTTCCACTGCCTATTTCTCCCCACTGCTCATCTGCCTTTCAACCTCACAACAACCCAAACTCTCAAAGAAGTCCCTAATCCTCTCCTAATCCGAGGCAAGCAATAATTAGCTGAAAATGAATATTTTTGCTGCTCTGTGCTGGCACGGGAACAGGGAAACCTCCATCTCTGCCCTGCTGGGGGAGCAGCCACTACAGCGCAGCCGCTTTGGAGAAGCGCCAGGTTCGTGGATTAGCTCCTGCAAAACACAGGGTGGATGAAAAGCTCTGCTGGGAAGTGGGGAAACAAGAAGCAATCTGCCTCCTCTGCTGGGTTCAAGGCTCCTCTTTGCTGTTTGAGGTCTGCCACACTGTCAAGACAGAAGGGCTCAGTTCAATCCTTGGTCCAGCTGCTGCTCTCCACGCCAGGTAGATGAAGATGAGCGAGGCCGTCACTCGCTCAGAGCGCAGCCAGAAAAGGTTGTTGTGCTTATTTTGCATCCTTGATCCCCTGGTGTGTTGGGGCTGAGAGCTGGCTCAAGGAGTCTCAGCTGGGAAAGGGGGTGTGTGGGGTGACCAGTGCTCCCAGCCAGGCACAAGCACTGCAGAATCCCAATATTCCTGCAGGAAAGGCTTGAGATGAAACCACTCTGCGTGAAAGGCTCAGTGACCCACTTGGGCTTTTGGCTAAGAGATGCTTTCACTCAGTTCAAACCCACTTTTTCAGGAAGAGATGGGGAACTTTCACAGCAGCCAAAGCATGGATTTAAACGGTGCATTCACTTAAAAACAAAAAAGCAGTCTTTATATTTGTATCCCCTCATTAGAGTTTTTCCTTACTGCTACACACTGACTCATTAACAAATTAACATGTTTTGATTCCACTGTGAAAGTCTTGAGATAATTGTTACAGCTACGGTCCTGGGGCTGAAGAACTGTGCTTCTAAAACGCTTTTATAGACTACAAATTGGATGCTTTTCATACAGGTTATCTAATTTTAATTACAATTTCCCCTCTGGCAAGTCTTTCTTCGCTTTGAAGTTGTTAGAGTTTTGTCATCCTTGAAGAGTGAGCAGTTTCAGATTATCATCATGTCAGATTTTATGTCCATAGAAACACTTTTTCAACAGTTCTTTTACGTGAGGCAAGCTTTCATCTGTGGGAGTTTCATTGGTCTGAAAGGTATGACAAGCAACTTCAGTGTAAGTGATGTCCTACTCGTAATGTGAAAAAAAGTCACTCTAAGCATACACATCAGCCACTAAAATAAGCAGCAGTTACTGTCCCTACAGACACAATTGCAGAATGTAAAAATAAGACTTTATTTTTCAAGTCACTATTTATTTCTCAAACAAACATTTGCCATTTTCAAGCAACGTTTTGTCTGCCTGAGTCATGAATGGCTGGGAAGAAGGGAAGGGGAAGCAAAAGAATACTGAAATGAGGAGATCATCTCTCAGAAAATGACCCAGCCAAGGTATAACATCTGTCCACCAAGCCCTGACAAGACACCCCTGAGCCCCAACACGGGTTTTGCCCACCAGGCTGCTGCGGGGTGCATTTCACATGACTAATTGCATAACACTCAGCGTTCTGCTTTCATCAGGAGCAGATATGGTCCCTCCCTCGGCTGCATTGGGTGCCTGCCGCCCATATATAACATGTAATCTCTTGCTCTTTATTGCCAAGATGTTTATTGATGTTTGCCAAAGCCAAGGAAAAGAAGGATTTAGCACATAAGCATCTCTTTATGAAGGGCTGATTTGTTTGTGCTCGGAGCCTCGGGCACTATGTCCAAGAGACAAGATGTTGGATTCTAAGTGTATCAGCCAGGGCTGTGTCAGTGATCTTTTTTTTCGACAGAATTTTCTTGATGAAGCTGTCTGGGTTTGCAGAGCCAATAGCAGTGCTGGCATTACAGGGTTCTGCATCCCGAGTTTGACGGGCTGCCAGCATGTTTACTGCTGCAATGCTCTCACAATTGCAACGAAACAACCAGCAAGTCAAGGATGCTTAAACCAATCTGAGTATTCAGACCTTTAGCCTGCATAGTTTAAGGCAGTAAGAGATACAAGAGCAAATAGTTAATAAAAATAAACAGGTGAGCACAAAGCTTGAGGAGTTTGCTGGGGAACATGAAAACAAAGTGTCTGGGGGAGTGGAAGATGTGTGCAGGTTCTTCTCTCATCTCTGACATTCCTGAGCTAACAAACAACAACCAGCCCAAGCTGAATCCAGAAGTGACTAGGAGAAAAAAAGTTCTGAAGGATCATGGCTCACACACAAATGTCGTGGAATAATCACCTTCACAGGGATTTCTAATGATAGAAGATCATACGAAAATGTCAGGTTTTGCTTCCCTTTCTTCCCCCCCAAAGACCCTTTCTTCATACCAGAGATCTTGGATCCTGTTCACTGGAAGTAAGTCAGGCATTTTCAATCGAGGAAGATCAGAGGAATTAGCCTGAGTTGATTGAGACCCCTCTTAAATTTATGTTGTCTTTAAAATCACTCAAGTTCAGGTTGCAGCTTCTGCCACCTGAGTTTTTCAGGTAGAAAAATTATGGATTTTTGTCTTGCTGGCTTAAACAGAACCTACTTTCCTGAAATGCTGGATATTGGTCAGAGGATTGCAAATCAACAAGACCTCCTACGAGCAGCAGCAACAACAACAAAGGTTTAAATAAAATTAATAGATGGAGTGGGTATTTTCTGGTCTTTCTCACATGATACTATTTTAGGTAACTGCTGACATTAAAATATCTATTCTATATTTATTCCTGGAGCTCAATTTGCCATTGGTTTCTGACTTTTAATAGTAAAGGAAGTCATACAGAACATATAGTTCTTCTTGACCACCAATGATTCAAGAGATTCCCAAATTTTCAGAAAGGCTAATTGGAAGAATAAATCTTGGAGCTGCAAGTGGAGTCACTAGAAAAACAGGTTCAGTTACTCTGGGCTAAGTCAGTGTAAAAGAGTGTCAAATCTGTGAGAATTTGGGGCGGCCAAAATGCCTCAATTCTTTCAAATGAGTGTTACCTGCCTTTCACCAGCTGGTTCAAGTGTCACAAGAGCTGGCTTCCCTCTAAAAAAACTCTGGGAGAAGGTCTGACAGAGCCTGATGAGCACTTCCAAAGGCAGATTAACCGCTTTCAAACATCAAAGTAGAGCTCACCCTTAAACTATGCGAGGGTATCAGACTTTTCGTGACAAGGATTTAAATGACACAGGTTCTTTGCAGGTTTGACCACAGTGTCCTCCTTTTAACCCTTTCCTCTGAGCAGGCTGTTCCAACCAAGGAGAAACCTGCCTCATTTTGAGCTGCAGGAAGCTCAAAGCCCGATTATTTTCATCTGCCTTTCCCAGGGCAGACCTGCAGCGCTCTGGGGATGCTCCTGGTCCTGTGGCTTCCAAAGGGAGGAATGTGACAGATCCTCCATTTACAGCCTTTTTCTGGAGCAAGTCCCATCATCCTGCTTCTCCCCAAAGTAGGGCCACGATGGTTTTCCAGGGAATCTCAGCATCTGCTTCCTCACAGAGACCTCTGACAGGTAAGCTGGTGTGAAACGCTCCTAATTATGAACCCAATTAACTGTATCCATACCATGACCCGCAGCTGTGCCAAAAACACAGCAGCAAAAAAAAACAAACCTCTGACCAAACTTCAGCATCTACACTGAGACTCGTGTCCTGCCCTTCTGTCCCCTCCACTCGCTGCCACTGAAGTAAAGAGGAGGAAAAAAAGTCCTGTAAAGTCAGTCTTCCCTGCATTTGTTCATTAAAATACGGTCAGCCTACATGAGAGTTTTATTTGGAACAAAAGGACTGTTAGAGAATTAGTCACAGCCTGGGAGGCAGGAGCGGGCATTGTTTTATGGAGACAAGAAAGGCTTTGGGAAGCAGATGATTCTAATTTACCTTCTTGACTTTATTCAGCCACTTTCAAATAGATTTCTCTTCATGTGGACTGCAGTGTTTATAGCTGTAAAGAGGTGGAAGGCTCACTTTTAACCCCTGCTAAAAAGCAGGGCTAAGAAATAAATCCTGCAGAATTCTGCTTCTTGCTCGATTAGCAAAGATTTCAGCTCAGGTGACCTTCTCCAGGGAACACCAACTAACATCAAAAATTCCCTGTGAAACCTAAGTGGGGTGTTCTTGCATTTAAAATAAAATCAAAAGATCTTTGTTTCAAAATTAAATTATTCTAATTTAAGTATTTAATTGAACTATACTATTAAAATGACTCAATTTGAAACATTCATGTATGAAAATATTTTCATTTACTTCTATTTATAGGTTTATGTTCTAAGATGCAAAATTGTGGGGGGTACAGTTTGAACTTTTCAGGCTATTTGGAGTGAGATTTTGCTTAACATATCTCAGAAAGATTTCAGGGTAGGGAAATCAATTTTTGACTAGCCTGAGCTAAAAAAAGACCTTTTGAGAAACCTTCCTGACTGAATTTATAGCTTAAAACTACACTCTGAAAGGGGCGGTGGAAAAGAAAAAAAAATCACCTTTTATTCTTTCATTTTTCAAAATTATGATATAAACCACTTCTCTATTTACATGTGTGTCTATTTATTTAATGTACATTTTCCTTAACTTCTTAGTTTCCTTAGTTTCTTTTTGTTTCCTTAGATCCTAACTTGAAAGAAAATGGTAAAAGACAAACTTACTGAATGGTGACCTCTCATAATCTCACATTTTAAAAGAGGAAAGCTGCACAAGCAGAAGAAAAGGTGTTTTACTCTGTTTTCAAAGCATTGTTCTGGCAAGCTCCTGGAAAACTCAGATGCCTGAAGAAATGTTTGAATAACAGAGACCTTTGCTGAAATGCAACAGTCACATTTAAGTTGTTCTTTGCCTACCAAAACATTTTATGCAGACGTGTAAGACCTTCCCAGAGATAAATCCCACACCTTTCATTTTCATACGTTAAAAAAAAAAAAAAGTAAATCTTCCTACTTTAAAAGTTCATAGAAGGATGAAAAGGCAAAAAGAACCCCAATTTGTGAGGCCTGTTCTCCTCAGTGCACATTTAAATAGATTTCTCCTGTTCTCCTCAGTGCACATTTAAATAGATTTCTCTCTCCCTCACAGAACACGTCCCTCGTGCAAACACATATTTGGATTGGCTCCGTCCTCCATCCATTTCCAATCACAAAAGCCACCACTCCTCCCAATAGCGATCAAAGGCATGAACACAGCAGCTCTAACAATTGCTGCCATGGAGAAACAATTTAATAAAAACATGGGAATGTATTTTTAGAGCCTCATAATGCAACGTCTCAACTGGAAATGAGGGGGGAATAAAAGCATCTCATGGCCATGGGTTTGATCAAGCCCACCAAAAAACGCTCTGCAGAGCATAATTTGAGAACCGTTGTATCGTACTTGAATCCACCAGAAACCAGCTAACCAAATGTAACAAATTAAGGCAAGGCAGTTTAGAAGGGCAAAAATATCACTCCTTGTTAGTGTACCACTGATAGACTCCTCAGTGATGAGCCAAATAAGCACGTACACAATCACTTTAGTTTCCAGTAATGTCATTCAAATTAGATTGTTCAGGGGATGTTCTAAACCAGGGCTGAAGTATTGGCTTGTGCTGCTGCTTTTGAAATGACTGAAGAAACAGATAAATGTAGTTCACAATATTTTTTCTAAAGATTTAGGGAAAAGACTGGGCTACCCTGGTTTTGGAGGTTTTTTTTTGTCATTTGGAAATGAAGAGCAATTATACATTTTGCTGAGTTTTTGCCTTTTTACCTATGACCCACCTCAGTTATGTTTGAACCCTTCTTAATCAAATGTGACAGAAGGTCAGATAAATAGTAATTTAAATTCCTCCAGTTTTTGTGAAAACAGTTGGGTAGGTACAGGAGAGAGGCCCCTGCAAATACCCAAGTCCAACAACAGCAAAAGCTTCATTTAGAGCTTCCCTTTTACAGCTACAAAATTAAATCAATCATGAAATATGAACCCAGAGAAGAAAATCTTTGTTAATCCTGGTGCGCGTGCAACATCCTGTATTTTTCATCCATTTTCTCCCAGTTTTCTGCCTTGGCTACAGAGATAATTCCCTGTCCCCAGTGCCTTCATTGGGTGTTTGCAGGAGAGTGGAAAGCCAGAAGGGAGACCTGCCCTTCAGCCCTGGTTGTGGTAGAGGGAATTGTGGTAAGAGTCCTTAAAAATGTGCCTTAAAGCAGCCAAAAAGCAGGAACTTGAACACTGCAGAGTTACCTCCATCAGGTTTGCTCCTGCCATGAGCCACCACGTCCCGTGGCTGTTCCCAGGATGAGCTCCCTGGGCTCTCCCAGTCGTAAACTCAACACTTAGGTTTGGTCTGAGAACTGCTTGAAATCAATGTGATTTCTACTCCTGTGATCCTGAACCCAAACGTTTCTCATGCGTGTTCTTCCCCAAAGGAAGCATTGCTGGGATTTTTACACGACATCGCTTCAGCTGTTTAAAAATCACAAAATCCTTTATTCAAAATATAAATCTATATATTACTGCAGGCTGCTTTTTGACCAATATTTAACACCTAGTGGCTTGCCCTTTCCATGCTGTTTGGGCTTGGTGACCTCCGATCTGCACATGCCAAGGAAGGCCCTTCTGACATCAAAACATTACTCAAGAAAATTCCTTTCAACAGCAGGTACTTTACTGACCTAGATTAAGTTGCTTGAGACGTCAAAGCCCTGAAAAAAAAAAAAAAGAAGCTAAAATTGGCCTAAATGACTTCAGGCATAAAATCTGACCAAAGGAATTATGTCAGATGCTATAAACAGAGAGGAAAGCATGTAGGGACGATGAGGGATCAAAGGGAAAATCAAGCTAGTGTGATTTTTTGTTTTCTCCCAACTAAAATAGATGCCCCTACTTGTTCTGATGTGGAAGGAAGCAAGGGCTGTTGGCTGCCACACAGCTGACTACAGAATGCTTTTATGAATGTTTTAAGAAGGAAAACCAAAAATGTGTTGACTGGATCACTCCATGCAATTCTGGGCTTCGTTTAAACTCCTTGCAGTAACAGGAATTACAAATTTACTCAGGCTCTGCAGGGCTTTTTTGGAAGCAAGGCTTTGCCCAGCAGAGTCTCTGTGGAAAAGCACGTGAGCAAACCCCCGTGAGGTGCAAGGGAAGGGGCTGGCCTGGCCCACACCCCCAGCCCCTGTGCTGTCATTGAGGGGCCGTTGCTGTGCTTCCAAAATTCCCTCTTGCCCTCATATCACAGGTGAGGAGGGCAGGAGGATCAGCAAAGGGCAAATATCTGTCAAAAGAGAAACCGGTCCGACGCCTCACGCATTCAGTCTTGAATTAACTCACATGTTCACAGCCACAGAGTCTTTAAGGAAAACCTTCCTTACCAAAATCCATGCTGGTTTTTGACCTCAAACCCCTACATCTATTCCAGCACCAAAAGCAGCGGCCTGACTTTTACAGGCACTGGACAGCTGAAGCACATTATCCCCTTCAAAGCAGCCTGGCCGTGCTCCCTGCCTGCTCTCCACAGCCTGGGCAGGTGTCGAATCCAATCCCTTCACTCGGACAGGGAGGGACTTTCCTGCCCGCAGACTCACGTCCAGGCACTTGGGAAAGGTCACATTTGCTCCGTCCTCCCGTGGTCAGACTGCAGCAGCACAGACACAGCTGAGTCCAGGCAGCTTCATTTTGAGACAGCCAGGACAAAACAGGAGCAGCGTTTGCACTGGCACCTCTGCCAGGAACCCAGTCAAACCAAACACTGGAACAGCTCCAGCTAATAAATGATAGGACTCTTAGAAAGGGTAAAAATACATGACTTCCTGAAGAGTATTGTAAAGTCCACTTTTTGGGTGTATTTGGCCAGCAGTGCCAGTGCCTGCAGTTTTCCCCAAATGGGCACTTTAACACAGCTTTGCAAAATAAGAGTTTTAATTGGTTTTTCATGATGAAAATGTTACAGTGAGCTAAGAGTGCCCCACAAGATGGATACTTAGAAACCCAGTTATTTTTGTAATGGACATAAATAATCCTCTCGACAGTACCCTGGAAAACACTCCCAGCTCGGTTTGCTGGCTCTCCAAGTCTTGCCACCAGAGGATAGAGAGGCTGAAGAGGAAAACAATGAAACTGTGCATGTCCTAGAATAAAAGGAGCATCACTCTTTCTAAAATGCAAAACTTCAGAAATTGTAGAGAGGGAAGCAGAAAAATCTAATAGAATATCAGCTATTACATGAAACCAGGGCTGCTTGATTAAACCTGGAGTACTGGGGACCCCTTTGTCAGGGGAGACCCATTTGTCATGAGGTTTGTAAAGTTTGTAAGAGGAAATGAGCAGCTATTGGAGCTCTGCTTGGTACCAAGCCTGAGAGAGCTGAGTGAGCCATGAACCAGCACAAGGTTGTTGGCTACAGAGGCAATGACAGGAGCAGAAAGCAAAAATGTGACTCCTTCCAGCTCTGCTGGCACTTTTAGAAAGTTTACAAAGCACATAGAATGGAAGCACCTCTGCGTTGAATTCTGACTAACAGTATCTGTAGATCTTTATATGCCCTAAACCCCCTCAAAAGCAAATGCAAGCAGCATCACACCCTTCTTTAGGGATGAGCAGCCCATGGATGATGGATTTAAAGTGATCTGCACAGGTACAGTGACACCAAGGCAGGGCTGATCACAGCCATGCCTTGGATCACTGAAATCACCATTACAACAGCCAGGCACAAACCCCAGCCCGAGGAGAAACAGGATTTCTGCTTTTCAGTTTCCAGTTGCTGAGCTCATTTCTAACTCTTGCAGAGTCACAGTGCTGTTCCCATTAAAAAGAAAACAAATGGATTCACTTAAACTGAAACATAAAATCCTTCCCTTGACATTGTTGCTTGTGCTGCCCTCTTTGACTGAATTATTTCCCAGTCTCCTGACAGTCCTTAAGGAAGTGCTTAAAGCCTGAGTCTGCGTAACACCCACTGTGAGGAAGGGGTCACCCAAACTCCTATCTCCTACTGCTCAGTTTAGTTAAGAAGAAAAAGCCTGTGCTCATATTCCAACACATGTTTCTGCTTTCAGATCTCTGGGAACTTTATGTGTCTTTTTTTTTTTCCCCCCCATCTGTTCTCAGAGCAAATGTCAGTGCTTTCAAAGTCCAGCGAGGTCCTTATGACCACAGAGAAACCCCAAATTTGCACGTGGGGGGACAGTGCTGGGGGTGGCTGGCCGTGCAGGGCTGCCCCAGAGCCACCCCCCTGGCTCCCACTCCTGCAGGGCCAGGCCTAATTCCAGGCTTAGCTTAATCGCTGGCTTAGCTCCCAGCTCCGCTAACACAGCCTGAATTTTGGACACAGGTAATAATAACTACCGGGCAGTGACACGGGGACTGTGCCAGGCAGCTTCCTCTGTGGAGACCCTGAGGGGTGACCACAGGGTGCCCTGCAGCCTTGGCACCTGCTGGGAAAGCAGCAGGGACATTTCCAGCAGGGAAATCTCCAGCAGGGACATTTCCAGAAGGGACATTTCCAGCAGGGACGTTTCCAGCAGGGACATTTCCAGCAGGGAAATCTCCAGCCCAGCCTCCACTGCAGGCAGTTCCCTCCTGAGGCTGCTCCTGCCTTTGCCACACCAGCACACCCGGCATCCACACCACGTGAGAGCAGAAGGCTTTTTCCTGCATAGCTTCCATAGTTACATGAGCGTGAGATAGCAATTTATTTAGTTCTACCTTTACAGGAATTGTGGCAGAGGAGAAATTGCTGCCTGTTGATGCTGCAGACCGATATGGTCTCAATTTTCCCTCTCGTTTTCTTTCATTCACCTGCTGTCTGGGACCTGCCTCTAGGGTGGGAACAATCTTTTTGTTGCATGTGCTGTCCAGCTCCCTCGAAGTAGAGTTTCTAAATGTTATAATGAATAAATGACACAGATTAATTAATTTGGAATCCAGGCCTTTTCATGAGCCAAAGCAACCCTGAGATGGATTTTTTGTTGCTGATGAGTGATGGAGATGGGCAAGTTGCTTCAGAAGCTGTTACACTCTGCTGGCACTGAAACCATACATAATTGAGGGCTGCCTAAAGCCTCTATATTCAGTTTCCATCTACTTCTGCCCCAAGCATGGACACAACTTTTTAAAATGGACATGAAAACATCTGCAGCTGCTTCATCTGAAGCAACACCCAGTGCTTTTTGTGTCACTGAAATGGCATAAACCCAATATAAACAGGAATAGGAAAATACTTTTGAGTATTCTGCATTTTACAGCTTCCATTAAAATTAATGAAAATGAGATCTAAGAGTTCCAGAAGCAAATCAGCACTAGAGTGCTTAGAAATGACACCTTAAAAAATTAAAATACTCAAAGCACATGAGAAAATAATTTTTTCAAAGGAGATTTAATGGACTCTGACAGTTATTTGTATAATGTTTGTTATGTGGCATCACTAAGATTTTTCTACTGGTGAAGGTTAGATGAAAGTGTTTTGACAGCTCTCACTAGAGGGATGATATTTAATATAGAACAGTTTGCAAAACAGTATCAGGACCTGGGAATACCTTTTTGGTTAGTCATGATGACCTCCAGCCCCGTGAAGAAAAAAAAAATCCTAAATTCTGTAATTTCTGGTTTTAGCAGCTCATCTCACCAAGGAAAAATGACCTGAGATTTTAAAAAACTCTCAAAGGCAAAATGGTGTGTTCAAACATGAACTTGCATGGCTTACACGAACTGAGGTCTTGAAAATGAGAGTGCCCAGAATGGAATCTGAGCAGGTTGGCTTTTCTGGGAAGAATAATGAGCAAAATGGAAAAATCTCTGAAATTTGGGAAGGCTCAAACCTGAAGTCTCATCCTCAGCCCCGCACAGCAAAAGAACACAGAGCACAACTGGTGTCACCCAAACTGCAGCTATGGAGATTGGGGCTCTCCGAGCTCATTTCCACCCCTTCTGGGGAGCTTCACCCTCAATTCCCAAGTAAAGAAACCCTCATGGCAACTGCATGGAAAGAAAGCACAGTGAACATAAGGAAAATATGTGGGAGAGCAGCACTGCTGTGCTCTGCTCAAAGGCTCCTCCTGGGAAGGTTCTCCACTCACCAAGACGAATCCCACAACATTTATGCTGCTTTCTACCAAGTGGGGGATTTTTCCTTCTCACTCAGGGGCGGCTCCTGTGGGTTTCTCAACAGCCTGAGTGTGATTTTCCTTCAAGGAATTCTGTCCCTACAGAGTAAAAACAAGGCTCAGCCACGCAGAGGCTTTAGACATACAGCTCCTCTTAATCCAAGTGGGAACTGATTGTCCATGTTGGTCCCACAGGGAACACAAGGATGTGTTTGTGTGTTTTGAGGAATCCCATGGAACATAGTGGCAGTTTCAAAACTGTTCTCCTTTGGATTTTTTTTTTTAAACCCCCTGTTTCATAAAATTGCTTTGTAACAAAGTCAACTTTTTTTTCCACCCAGCTAAAACTCTAAAAGAATTTTAGATTTCCCCATGGGGAAAAAAAAATCTTATTTCCTGAAGAAAAATTTTGAAAGAAAATTCTTAGAAGAATTCATTATCAGCTGAAAGAACAGATTTCAGCCAACGAGAAATTTCTATGATAATCTGTGTGTGTTAACTCCAGCCTTCAATACACTTAATTTTTGGTGCTTCAAGCCTTGATGTTTGAAAGGTTTGCCCCTCAGCTTGTGCTGCTGTGACTGTCTGGGGACAGAGAGCAGGAGGGAGCTGGGTCCTCCTCTGGTGCTGCTTGCTGGCACCCACTGCTGCTCTCCCCAAATTTCATTTTTCACACCCTCCAACAGCATTAAAGATGACAAGACATAAGAAAAACAGAGTGAGAATAACAATAGCAATCAAACTTGTGAAAAACCAGGAGGCGACAGTTTAAAAATATTAATAACTGCAGGCTTGTTTTGTTATAGTTTAGCTGTATCTTACAGAATGTGGGAAAAGGGATTTGTTGAGAAAAGTAAAGTACTAACAACATTTAGAAAAAAGTATATATTTGTCATTGGAAGCTTCTCTTCAACTTCAAAGCATCTTTAGTCTTTTAAAAGGATTTACATTTGAGCTGAAGGGAATTTAGGTAATGGGCAGCTCTGAGAGACATCCCCTCTAGCAGAGTTTTCACATATCACACAGCAAAGGAAACAATTCCTATTGAGTTTCAGGGGATGATTTATCATCTGGCCTCTCCAAGCCTCTCACTGGCTCTTTAGCATTCACTACACACTTTGTGAAACTGTCTAGAAAATGATAGAACTGACAAATGGTCCCCCTGTCCCGTCTGGAGCTCACACCATGCCCGCAGCCTCCTCCAGACCGAAACACCAGTGAAGTGATTCCCACTTTCCCATGAAGTTCCATCAATGCTTGTGGTGCCATTTTCCAAGCACAGGAGCACAAATATGGGGTTTATAGGAACTGGAGGAAAAGATAAAGGGATTTTAGGACAAAAGGATGTTCCAAGGAAGGAAACGAACCACTGAAAATATTTTTTTTTAATAGAAATCCAGATATTTTGCTAAAAGATATGCCTGAGTCAGAGCCCAGACTTCTACCAGCTAAACTACATTTCCACAATTACTCGGCGTAGGGATATTAGAGGGGATCTCAGACCAAAACATGGAGTCAAACTTATCCCTACATTGGAAAGGAAATGTATATGACACAGCTCCCCAGCCTCACATCCAGATTTCTCATCTTGGCTTGCACCAACATGAGTGTTCAACCAGAATGAAACTCCTCATAAGTACCACAAAACCAAGCAGCACCACGTAACAAACCCAAAAATCTGCTTCTAGAAACACCAGTGTGAGAATATTTTTTTTGTTTTGAATGGAGAATATTTATCCTTATAGGAATTGAGGGCCCAAATTTCATTTTAGTCTAGTGGCCAGGTGCTGACCTGGTGTAAATTCAGGATGTCTTCACTTCAAAGACTTTACTCCAGGTTTGCAATCCTGAATATAAAATTAGAATCAGTGTGATTCGTGGTTAATCACTTCACCTCTGAGTGCTTTTGTGGAACGATGTCGTTCTTCTGCCTCACAGAGTTTATGGATCAGATAAAAGCTGCTATAAAAATACATTTCAGAAGATTTACTGCTGTGATACACAATTTTCTGCCAACTCTTTCTTCTCAGCTGACAAAATTTTCCTTTCCATCTAAGCAAAAAATCACCCAGAGAGAAGTCTCTAAAACAGAAAATGTTCACTATTTTAGCTAAAACCTGAAGATGTGTGTGTACTGATAGTTTTATCCCAATCTCGAAGCCATTTTATTGGTCACTGGGATTTTCTGGCTGGAGCACAAGCGGCTCTTTCAGCACTTTAAGGTTTCTCTGCAGTGGTGTCTCAGTGCCTGCTCCTGCTCCATGGCAAAAGCTGGGAAATTTGTGGTGATTTCTTCTCCCATCCCACCTTTCTCATGGAAGGATCATAACTCAGTTTGGGGATCTTTAGTATCTTATGTGCCCAGACACAAAATTTTTAAATGCTTTACAAGCTCAAATGAAAGCTCATTATGTAAAGTAAGGAGAGAGTAAATTAAAAAGTAAATCCTTATTTTTCCTACATTTAAAAAATCACCGATTTCCCATCATCTGACCAGCTTGAGGGTTTTCAGCGGTTCTGGGAAGGGTCAGAAACACACTTTCCAGGAAACTTAAAATTTGGTGAATTCTTAACTGAACCAGAATGCAGCAGACGTTTTCAACCCCCAATTTCTTCCGAAGGCAAACTTTTTCCCAGCTACTGTTTTCACCAGCACCCACAATTATTTGTGTGAAGCACTCCGAAAAAAAAAAACCGGCGAGCTTTAATGTGACTTAAATGCTTAAGTGTTTAAATATTGCGGATTAATTCTTGTGGCTTAATACCAGATTAAAAATAAATGTGCTCTTTGTGCTGCTCCTTGTGTGTGACAAAGACTGGTTTGAGTCTTTCTCGGCTCTTTTGTTTCTTGTTGCTTGCAGATAGCACTCAGGAAAACACATTCCCAGTGGCCCCATAGACTTAAATATCCTTTTGAAACGGAGGATTCCCTCCTCCTTTTCAGCCCGGGGCGAATCTAAGTGATAATGTGAAATACCTGCGCAGAAACTGGCATCTTTGCTCTCCCCAAACTGCGTGTTGCACCTGGGGGCAAAACAGAGGTGTGTGCGCGATGCAGAGCACTTTGGCACGGATTCGAGGTTTCAGCCTCATCATGTGATGAGAGCTATTGATTCACGAGGCCGAATTAACCCTCTCCGCTCCACAACGGCATCTCCTGAGCGCCGGGACGCTGATTCCGGGCTCAGGACCAGGCGCGGGTGGAGGGATGGACGGGGAAGCTCCTGAGCTTGCCCCCAGGCTCTGGAGAGTGGGAAAGGGGCTCTCTGCACATCCCTGGGGATTTGTGCTTAACTCTCCTCCGGGGGAGAGCGTGAAACACCTCTGGTTGAATCTGAGTTGGCATCCAGACCTTGTCCTGCGTTGGGGTGGGTGCCAGGCTGTGGCCGGGGTGCCAGGCTGTGGCCGGGGTGCCACGCTCGGGGCTCCTCCGCCGGGGCTTGGGGACAGAGGAGCGCACGGCCCCTGGGAGCTGGTGCCACAAGTGATGCCCTGAACCGGCTATTTAAAGGGAAAAAAGCGTCTTGGGCAGCTCCTTCCCAGGTCCGTGCCCTCCTCCATCGCTGCCCGTTCTCCTCCCCATGGCTGCAGAGGTTTCTGGCACGGGTTTGGTTCAGCTCGGGGGAAAAAAACCCCACAGAGCAACGGCATGGATTGAAAATTGAGAAACAACGAGAGCAGTGGGTAAAAGCTGCGCTCTAAAGCGGTGCTTCTGCGCCGGTTCCCTCGCTGCAGCTCTGGAAACACCTGATGGAGATAATCTCTGGGAGCTGTGTAAGACTCCTGCAAAGCAAGAGAGATTTTCTGCCGGCTTTGAGCCTCCTTCAGGCGTCCCTGCCCACGGCTGGCCACTGAAACGAGATGATCTTCAAGGTCCTTTCCAACCCAAACCGTTCTACGAGCCCATGGTTTTATTTCAGCTGCCAGGATGCGCCCCGATGGCTGCGATGGAAATGGAACGAGGAATTCAGAGATGGGGCTGCGTGTGTTCCAGGGCATCCTTTTGCACAAAAATCTCTCCCTTTTTTTTTTTTTTTTTTTTTGGCCACTGATGCGTTTGGATTTCTGAGATCTTCCCGCAACCATCCGAAGGCGATCTGAATGAGAAAGGCTATTTGAAGTAAGAATTCCATGTCTGTGACAGATAAGATCTCCATCGGAGGCTCAGTGAAGGTAGTTAAGACCTGTTAACTCCAATGGGCCTTGAATCACCGCCTCGTGGGAAGAGCCCTGAAGCCAGGGATCCCATGAAAATACCAAATCCAGCGGGAGGAGAAGGATTTCAGAGCAGCTGGCTTCCTCGGGACATTTCTTCATCTTCCCCAGTGGCCTAATTCACATTTAGAACAGCGCAATATCGTGGCAAGTGGAAGACGGGATTAATCTCACACAGTGAAGGACTGAGAGCAACAGGATGGAAAAGCTGGCAAGAGTGCAAAGCCCAGCCAGGCTGACATGGCAGAAAAGCCGAGCTTGAAGCCAAATTCAACCTTAAATTCTCCCTCCTGCCGTGTTTTCACACCATTTTTTCCTGCTTAGCCCCGACTACAGAAAGCAATTTGGAGCAGAATTCCTCTTTGCCTTGATTTTACCCAGAGGACTCAAAGGTAGATGCCAGTCCTGGGTGTCTGAGCTAAAACTGGGGGGTGTTGTGCTTTCTGCGAGCAAAACTAAGCCACATTTCCTTTTCTTTTGCAACATAAGACGGCTTCAAATGCTGCTTAGATCCCAGTCTTCATAACCCAAGTCAACTGGTCTTTTCTTTCTTTTCTTTACGAAGTGATAATTATGACAAGATGCAGCATTGTGTCTCTGTGACTTTCATATCCAGCTTCAGTGTTTCTAATGTAGCTTCAGATTCCTTCTTTCTCCCATCCACCCAAGGAGCAAAGGCAAAGATAATTTAGAAATCTTTAGGGCTGTTTACATTCGGAATGTTCATGGGAAAACGGCTTTGAAATGAAAATACATTTTAGCAAGAATGTTATTGTTTAGTTCTGTTCTGCTAAACATGACTGAAATACACTCAGAGTTTGTGTCTTTATTTATGGATTTGATTGGCAATTTAGGAAACCGCCATTGGTTATTTGAAGAGGGTGTTTATTTAGTGTTACAGTTGTGGGTCAGTTCCCCTCAAAGGAAACTTCAAGCATATAGAATGCCAAACTTGACAAATCATGTCAACACTTGGAATTGGACACTGCTTTCCATTAACTCTTGGGTAAACTAAATATATCTGCCAGGGACATTTCTTGTTAAGTGGTTATCAACAGTGTGCTCTACCACGGAATCCTGACCGTGGCAATTTCAGCTTTAAAAAACCCACAAAATTAAGGTAGAATAGAGGTAGAAGAAATGCACTAATTTACAGGGCAGAGGAAGCAAGGCTGGGTTTGAAAAGGTGTTTGCCCATGCAAATCCAACACAGCGAGAGCGGGGAGGGTAAGTCTGTCCTGGATTTGAGTTCAGAGGGATTAAAGGACAGTTTCACCTGGTTTGTTGTAATCAGCCAGAATCTGGCATGCACACCACTTACATACTTCTGCAAAATCTGCTGCCTGACTCGATTTCGCTTTCAAAACCTGTCCTTAGCCCATGTGCCTGGCCTCACCCTGCCATTGCATCACCTCTGACTCCTCCGCTGGTGCTGGGATGGAAAGGGATGGCTGCATTTTGTAGTCATGCTCTGAGAATGCTCCTGAATGCCCCTCTGGGGACAGAGGGAAGAAAACCCTTAATTTCTGCCCCCTGGATGTGGGTTTCACACCCGTGGTGCAGCAAAGATGCTGAACCCTGCGAGAGACATTCTGCACCCACCCTGGCAGGACACTCAAGACACCTGGACAGCCCAGAGGACTCCAGGAGCTTTCAGGGCTAAGCAGTAGCTGAGATTGAAATGTAATTTCGGTTCATTTCTCATGTTTGTCTTGGAGAAGCTGAATAGCCCCCAACCCTGCACTGAGAACGTCTCTGGCCCATGCAGCAGGGCTGAAAGCCCATCTGCAGGTAGCAGCACCAAATGCATTTTCCAGATTTGGTTGTCGTTACATCAGCAGGAATAGGCTGGCAAGGCTCTCAAAAGTGATAGGAGGTGTCTGAGTTTACTCAGTCAAGGGAGTCACTCCTGAATACAAGTGAGCTCTGAACCAAGCCCTGAGTGATCTGACAGAACACCACCTCTCTCAAAAGTGAATATGCTTTGTTGAACTCAAAAGCTACAAAGCACTGCATGATACAATTTTTTTGACAATCACAATTCTTCTCCCCACGCACTCAACCTTGGGAGAACTTCTGAGAGCTTTGGACATTTTGTTGGAGAAGTTACTAATCCAAGTGTCTGACTCCTGGGTCACACCTTCTCCAAGTTAATCCCAGTTTATCTGGGAATCTCAGCTGGAGGTTTCCCCAGAGTCTCTCTGAGATCTCTGTGGTTTTCAGCTCCATCAGACTCAGATAATCTTTCAAACTGCTTTTTACAGCATTTAGGTACTTTCCACATCTGGCCCTGAAGCTGGAAGTGTGTGAGGCTCAGCTCCAGTAAAACGTAAACTGAACTTTTATGAACCTCATAAACAAAGAATAAAATAAAACATAAACCCTGTGTTGGTTTGCAGATTGGCCTGGTGCTTTTATTTATTTATTCATTACCCTTGCATTAAAACAACAAAACTTATTTTAAGTTCAGTAACTTCCTGAGAAATGTGGAAAACCAAATCACTGGTTTGGTTTTGAAGCAGCCACTTATTTCTTAACATCCAGCACAGGCCATTGCAGATATTTCCCATATTGCTTAGGTAGGCCATATTCCTGTATTTTTCAAAAAAACGGTTTTGTTCTACCTTTGGCAGAGTTTTGTAAATTATTAGAATTATTTTTCTGGCAAACTCTCTGTTGGAGATGGATCTTTATGTCCTCACCATGGTCTTTAGACCCCTGGGAACCTCCATCACATCTGCAAGTGGAGCACACATACCATGACAAGCACTTCCCTCACCCATCAGGAAGGACACGTGAACAACTGTCCACAGGCAAATATTTCAAGCCTTTCTACAACAGAGTCTCTGCAATTCAGCAAATCCTGTACTTTTCCCTCCTAAAATCCCTTTCTGCCCACACAACTGTTGTTTCCAGGTGCTGAGGTTTCCTACAGCTCTGTCAATATCCATTGCTTCTGGAAGTCTGAATGTCCCAGCATTTCCAGCTGCTGAGAACCAACACACAGAGCCAAAGCCCATGAATTTTTAAATGTACAGTTTTGCTATTGACCACCCAATGGGTTTTAGAGCCCAAAAAGTTCTGTCATTTTCGTTCTAAACTCGCTGTCCTCTTATAATTCACCTTTCAAAGTCTGACCCTTACACCGGCAACTCCTGGTAGAGAGTTTTCATTCATTCATGTTTGGTTTTGCACTGAAATCCACTCTACCTCTGTACAAGTAATTCATTTTTCCTTCTTTGTCACACAAAGGAGACCATAAACCTGCAAGGCAACAGCCCCACACTTCCCAAATTTTCTCCCCACAGACAGGCCCAGAAGGGATCTCAACCAGCAGCAGTTTGTCTCCTCTCTCAGCACAAGGACACCACGTTCACAAGGGATTTGCAGGAATCTGGGAGCTCCATGTCCTGGTGAACATCCCCAGCTGCCTCTTGGAGTTCAGCTGGAAGTGCCAGCACTTTCTAAGGATGAAACGCAATTTAAAATATCTAGTGCTTTTCACAGGGATGTAAAGATACCTATCATGCAAATTTTTAAAAGTCCCAAAAGGAATTGCCTGCAGTAGTTAGAGAAGCTGATGAAGTGTAATAACCATGGAGATTTTTCCTTGCTCCTCAGTGGTTGTTTGAGCTGCTCACAGCGCCAGGGATTTCAGCAAGGACAGGATTGCACTAGAAATCACCTGGTTGTGGCTGGGAGCAGAGATTTGGTGTGCCCAAAAGGAGAAGGCAGTCCCGAGAGTGCCACAGCACGCCTGTGCCCGGGGAGCTGGGTATTGCTCAGTTTTGTGGCCAAGGCCCTAGGGATCCATCTCAAAATCTTCCTTGATATTTAAAGCAGCAGCAAATTAGCCCAGAAATGTGGGTACAACGAGCTCTAATACAGCAGAATGTTTCTCACAGGTTATAAAGAGCAGGAACATTTTGCAAACAGACTAATCTTAGCTCATGCAAGGCTAATTTCAGTATAAAAACTGGGGGGCACCAAAGCCTGTCACCACTAAATCCCATTTTGATTCGAAATGACATCTCCCGAAGAAAGATCACAACTGACCATAACAAACACAAGACAGTAAAATAAATAATGCTATTTCTAGGGAGGAATTTATAGTCCTGAAGTCACTTAAGAACAGAAAGAAGGTCAGGAAGAAGGATCACATTATAAACCCAAAGCTATTCTGATCTAATGAATGGCAAGGAGACATTTTGGCCACCTCCTAGGGAGCACTGATTATGGCCACTCAGCAACCTCTCTAGGTGGTGGTTAAAACATCTTGTTTCTATTCATTAGTTCAGCGGTGTATTCATTCCACAACGGAGTTTAGGAATCCCTCCCTCCTCCCCTGCAGCACCCCTGGTTTGCAAATATGTCGTCCACAAGCAAAAAAAAAAAAGAAATAAAAATGCAGAATTGTACTTCAACACACCTAAATCTTCATTTTTGTGCTTTTTCCCTCCACTCCCTCCACTCTTCAAAACTTGCAGTGAAGCCCCTGTGTCTGGGAGGAGAGAGGTGATGCTGGAAAAGGTGACTGAGCCCCCAGATGTGGGAGCGGGGCGGGAATGTGAGCAGGGAGTGGAGGCACCCCTGCTTTGCCCTGCTGTGACACTGCCCAGGGCCTGCCCGAAGGAGAGGACAGGGCTGCCCAGGCTGCTGCAGGGTCAGCAGCTGCTCTCAGGGGGCTCAGGGGCTCTGCAGCTCGGGGTGAGGGTGTGTTCTGTGCGTGTTAGAGCCAGCACAAGTGACAGCAGTGAATGTGTGGCACACATCCCTGCCAACACCGCCCTGTGGTATCAAACCCATCCTGACCCACTGCTCTGCCCCTCCTGTCTCCTCTCAGATTCACCCAGTGCAGCCCCACAGAGCCCTGGGGAAGGTGTTGCTCCTGTTCCCGTCCCTTTTCTTGGAAGAAAACCTCCCTGCCTTGGTGGCAGTAAATCTTCTTTTCACTTCCAGCCCCGAAGTGTCCTGGCTAGTCCCCGCTCAGTAGCTCTTGCACTAACATTTGTCATTTAGCTTAAAAATGCTCCCTCCCCTTTTATCTTCCTCAGTCAAACGCAGAGAGAGCAAACCCACCTCCCTTTCACATTCTTATTGCCAAGACAAACACACCGAGCTCGCTCCCGCAAATAAAGGTTTTTGCATCCTTTGCATAGCTCCGATCCCGTTTGAATTAATCTCCCCTAAATCCGGGCCATCAGAAAGGTGCACGGCATTCACAGCTGACACCGAAAGGTGACAGCCTCCACCTCTCCATCACGAATCCCCCAGGACCCAGGGCTCAGCTCCGCTCCCAGCAGCGGCTCCAGGATTCCCCCGGGAAGAATGCAGACAGGCGCCAGGCAGCAGGGCACTGCCGAAAAATTCCCCAGCCCCTCAGCCGAACCTTTAGAGATGTTAAACAAGGCCTTTGAAAATCGGCCCTGCATGGAATTATCTCCAATTTCACAGAGATTTGGGGAGCAGGATTGTTGCACCTTGTTCCAGTCAAGCTGGCGTGTGCTGCCCGCTGTAAAGGCTGCTGGTGTGGATTTAGTGCAAACACAGGCAGATGCTGCTTTTCTAATAAAAACGGTGTTTTAAACAGCAGGTATAACACCTCAACTGGTTGCAAACAGCAAGCAGGTTATAAAATCCGCATGCCTGAGACATATCACCATTTAAAATATATTTTTCCGTGCCTGAAACCGGAAGATTTCTCTTAAACCAGCAGGAAAAAAAAACCAAAACCAACCAACAGCCTCTGTGAGACCATCACAACCACACTGCCACGAGGTCAAGAGACGTTTCTGTCTGCAGTACCACCTGCCTGTCATTACAAATAATTTTTGTTCTGATTTGTGAAGTTTGCTGCCACGGGAATGAGCCCATTTGCTCCTTAATGTATGTAAGATGTGCAGCATGACACAGAATTGGCAACACGCAGCCACGGCCCGAGAGCTTCTACATCTGTCCTCAATATTTCACTCCTTGGAGATGTCAGCTCTCCAAGTGCAAGGTTACCAACAGGACTGATCCCTGACCAAGGTGTTACCTTGAGGTCCAGGCACTAAAGAAACCTTAGCACTTACACCAAGGAGTTCTCTCCAGCAGAGACCACGCCTGTTACTGAGAAAAATGCAGTCGATGCTCTTGCTTTTAAAACAGATGTCCCAAACCCACTGAATATTGTAAAATCTTGGTGTCTCACATCTGTATGGTTGTGCAGAACCCTCGTATCAACACTGATGGACTTAATGAGTAACATGGGCCAGAGCACTTTTGTAAAGAGAATATTTCTAGGGATGAGGCTGTGGAGTCATGTGTGAGAGGAATGAGGCTGCACAGTTCTGCACTTGGGGGTGTGCACCCAGCTGGGAGCACCAGAGCAGCCCGGAGGAAGATGCATCAGGATGAGATTTTGGTGAGTCCCGAGTGCCAGCTCCAACTTCTCTCCTTATCTTACTCAGGGCTAAAATTTCCCATAAAGACACTGTTAGTCCAGGGCTGAATGCCTGTGAAAATGCCAAAATTGATGTCCAAAATCACTGAGTATAAAGCTATTTAAAAAAACCCCAAACCTCAAAAGAGTGATTGCTATGATTTTATAACCACTAAATATATGTGAGCAACATTAAAAGATTTTATAGTCGCTCTCATGGCTGTACAGGTGTTTGTGGTGGGCTTTCAAATATATTACCACTATTCTTTTTTCTCTCCATTACAGCTCTAGAGAAGAAACAAGAAACGCCCCAGCTGCTCTCTCCCTTACAGCATCTCTCCTGCATGTGGAGACCTGGCTGGTATCTCACTGGATGCCACAATGCCCAGCAAGACCCCAGCCTCAGAAACCATTGAGATTCACCCAGAGTTATGTACAAAGGTCCATCTGTTCCCATCTTAAGCAATGTTACCTCGGGGATGTTGGAAAAGAAGGGTTTGGAAAACCTAAGCAGAAATATTCCAAGTATTGCATCTGCTTGTGTAACCTGGCAAAATTTTCCAAATGCAAATCCTCTTAACAATGATCTCAAAGCTTTTTGGAGGTTTGGGAACTGTCTGTTTTTTCCACTGTTCCCTGAAGATCAGGAACATATTCACATGGGTGAAGCAATCCTAGATGTCCTGATCCACCAAACCGCAGGGCTCAGCACGTGGCTTTTTGGACTGTGGCTTTCCCTCAGGTGGGTTTGTACAGAGAGGTGCAGCAGTGTCAGCCTCATCCCCACGGAGTTACTTGTCCTACCCTGATGTCCAGCACTGGGGTCTTCCAGGGCTGACAGAAGAACACATTTGGGATTGGGTGAGAATGCAGGAGATGCTGGATGAACCTTGCTGAGCCTGACTGTTGCCATCCCAAAGCCTTTCCTTTCATTCTTCCCGAAAACTGAGTTCTGCGAGCGGGATTTTCACAGCGGCAGCATGCTTGAGGTTGTGCATTAATAGGATTTGTGTGATTTTATCAAACCAATAATATTTTTGACACATGTGCAATGATTTTCTCTTTGTGCCAGCCTTTGTCCCAGCCCCATCCCATAATGCCCATGCCTCCCTGCAGACAGCACGAGCCATCCCATCTGAATGCACCACCACTCGCTCACGTTCTCTTCCTCTCCCTCCCCCAGACATTCTTTGACATGATTAGTGGCTAAATCAGATTCTTTAATTGAAAGAAATATAACTGAACTTTCTTCTGCTGGGAATGTGCCAGAGGCCACATCATAAGCAATGTCAAAGAATATTGGAAATGATCTGGACCTCTGACATTTGTGTTTAGCGATTCAGCATGCCCCAGGTGGTTTGTTTGGGATCGGAATTTGTCACTGCTCTGAGGAGATAGTCTTTGGTGGTTGGGGCTTAAGGAGTGCTGCAAAGAGATATAAGAAGATATGTTTAAACAAGTCACTGGAATGCTCTGCTTTAATCTCCTACAACGTTTTGCACAGCCATGTCCAGGAGGGTTTCTCTGTGAGAGACGTCCAGCATTGTCTTATTCTCTCTGAGATGGCAGCAATTTTAAAAATACCCATTTTTAGAGCACCTTGAAGCTCAGATGGGAAATACTGGAATGTAACCACCTCATTTAGTGTCCATTTCTTTATTTTTCCATCCCATCTTCCAAATACCAGAACAACTGGCAGTTATCCATTGAACCTTCTTCCACAACTGTGCAAAACCTAAATTGTATGTGGGATCCCACAAGTGGGCCTCGTGTTACACTTTTCATGTAAGATTTGCATCTCCCAGTGTATTTGTCTTCTCAAAGAATCACTGGGCTGGAATGAGCCTGCAGAGGTCACTAATCCGTGCCCGTGCCCTGAGGATCCTCGTGTACAGCACAGCCTTCTGGAACCGTCTGAACTCTGAGATGTTTGAAGTGTGGACCAGCCTTGCTACATTTTCACTTCATATACCTCTCTACTGTTTTCAAATTTCTCAGAAACATCCAGTTCACACTCCTCAGAGTTGGCAAATGGCTCAGCCCTGACTCTCCTATGTGCATCCCCTGCCTGGAGACCCTGCGTGGGGTGGAGCCAACACTTGAAGATTTGTAGGTCACTGGAGATTTAAACCATGGTGTTTGTTACACTGAGGACTGCTGTAAAGCCAAGCACTTCAATTACAAAAATATTAAATTCTTCCCGTGTTACATGAAGCTCACTTCCCAAATCCATGCACACTTTGGACACAAAATGTGTTTCCCAAGAGCCAAAGTCTTGAGAGCAGCAGTTCGCTCTTGTGTTCCTGTCTTTTTGGGCCTCTACTGTCAGCTTCAAAGGAATCATTGTTAATTGTTCGGATTGATTTCCAGCTATGTTTGATTTATTGCTGTATGATTTATGGAGCTGCTGCTCTCCCTGTGCCTCTCAGGTGCTGGCTGACAGGCAGGGAGCTGCCCTGCGCTTGCACTCACCACTCCCCCAGAGAAAGGGAGATGCTCCGTGGATACAAAGAGGCTTTTTCTGCACAGCAGCTGGACACCACGGACTTCCCGGTAGGGGAAACCCTCTGACACCTCCTCATCCCCTCCAACAGCTTAAAGAGGGATCTTCCCCAGATAAATCTTTGAAATGGAAATGCGAATACGTACAGTGGAAGACGCACAGCTGCGCACCCTCGCCCTGTGCACGCAAACTCAAAAAACTCACAAAAAACCTCAAAAAAAAAAAAAAAAAGGATGAAATCTTTTCAAAGTTTCGCTGAAGTATGTGCAGTGTTAACTTTCCTAGCTGCATATTCATTGGTAAAACGAGGCAGCAGGTGAAAGCATGTCCCAGGCAGGAGGTTCACAGCTCCCGCTCACCAGGCAGGCCTCGCTGCGTGGTTGCAACACCCCTGAGTTTGCCACCTCCGTGCAAATCCCAGCTGCACCAGCACATGCCTGCTTGGAGCTTTGCCACCTTCCACAAGGACCCCCTCTTTTGTAAATCCTTAGGAATGTCACTGGAGAAATGTTTTGCATTCGAGTCATGTGGGGTTGTAGCTTGTTACAGCTGGGATTGTTCTGCCTTGTGGATGCACTCTGCTCTGATCTGGCAGCAGCTGCTTAAGCTGCCCTAAAATCATGATAAGAATAATTGGAAATACATATTTTGAGGAGTCTTTTATGACCACTTTAATTACTTTGCATTTACATTATCTGCTCTTGTATAAATCCATGTTTTTCTCTCTTTTTTTTCCCCCACACAGTCAAACCACTTGTGACTGAAGTACAAAACAGAGCTATGACAATTTTTCTTGCAGGCAACATCCCATAAAGTTTTAAAGACAGATTTAAAGTTGCAGATTTAAATGCTGCAGATTACTCATGTAGTTGACACCCTTCACTTTCTACCAAACAAGTCTTTATTGAAGTACAAACAGGGGCAAACAAGAACACATTTTTTCTGTCCTAATCAAATGGAGAGAGGATGGAGTAGAAATGAGCTCCTCCAGGAAAACGTGTGCAGAGAGGAATTTCTTGCGCAAGAACAAAGAGAAATTTTCGGGAGAGGGTGCAACCATGTTGCAAAGTCAATGCAATACAGATAGCAGACCCCAGAAAAGGGGGTCACCCCTTTTTACATCCACTGCACTAACGGAATGATGCACATCTGATGTGGGAAGCCACGGCAAATCCAGCTGGGAAACATCCTCATCAGGATCCTGGAATAACTGGGGACTTCATGATAATGGATAAGCCTACACTGGAAATTAAGAGTGAGGAATGAAGAACCTGCCTGAGTAATCTTAAATCAAACCCTTGGTAGAGGCAAGCTGCGAGTGCTCAAGTGTGGAGCAGTGGCATTTGGGGGCTCCAGAGTGGGAAGCTGAGGTAGTCAGGAACAGGGCCCTGGAAACGCTTCAGTCTTACAGTGCCCCAGCCTCCCTCTGTCAGCTTGAGACTCCTTTGTTGTCTTGTCTTATTACCCCTTAATTCTGGAAATACCCGAAGATGAATGTCTGCGATCGCAAGCAATAAATGCAAATAAAAGCACGCGGCGGCCCTGAGCCCCGGCCGCGGTCTCGCCCTTCCCGAGGATGACTCCACATGCCGAGATGCCAGTCCCTCAAAACCACAATGTCCCCAGGACCCCAGACCTCGATCTCTGCCCTTGTCCAGTGCTATTCTCCTCACGCAGCAAACGCGGCCGTATGGTGTGAGCCTCGCAGCGCCGAGCGCGGAGGACAGCCGGGTGACAAGGATAGCTGTGGACAGGGGCACTGCCTGTGCCCAAGGGACGTCTCCATTTAAGAGATAAAAATGTACAGCTTATGCTTGAGATCACCACAGTGGCATCTGGTTGCAGGCAGAGCCACGTCGCTGTTTGTAGGTTTGGGGTTGGTTATTTTTTTTAAGCCCTCGTCCCTTGTTTTGGTGATTAAAAAATGTGGGCTGGGGACAAATGTGTCCAGGTGGGGATGGCAGCATGGGTCAGTTCACAAAATAACAGCTGGGCTGGAGCTTCTGCCAAAATTCAGATTTTTTTTAAGAAAAGGAAAGCATTTTACAGTTCTCCTTCAGCCCTGATTGAAATACCCCATACAACATATAAAGCTGTTGGAATTCTTGCCCAAACTCATCAGTTTAAAAGGAAAATTGATTGTGGACTTGGAAGCAGGAGTGACAGCGTGGCAGTGAAAGCTGTCCCAGGGCAGGACAGGGCTGGCCACAATGAGAGAGGGGAAATGTCCCACAGCACAGCCCCAACAACCCCCAGCTCCATTCTCCAGTCCCAGTAAGGAGCTGGACACCTCCAGGGACCTCCAAGCTCTCAGGCCATGATTTTCTCCCACCCCTTGAAGTAGCCTTGGGCTGTGCTTGAGGGAAAAATCTACAGGCAGTTCTCAGTGATTCTCCTCTGTTTCCTGCAAAATGTTGGCTCTGTCATGGATAAAGAACCTTCACAGAAGCCTATGTGGGCAGCAAGTGGATTTGTTCATCCCTTAATGTGATCACAAAACTGGAATTAGACTTCGAACACGTTTGTGAGAAACAAACTCCACTGTGCTTATCCTGGCATTCCCGTCAGGCAGCATCTGATCAGGAACACCTCAAAAAGGTGTCAAATCCCTGTCGTCTTCCAGCCTCAGGTGGTGTTGAGGGAAAAAGCAGTGTGGACATCCTATTCTGGCCACTCCAGGCTGGTTTTCCTTTCTTTTGTAACAAAAATAGGATGGGTTGGGAGTGTGTTCATTTTGCACAAGTCCACACACTAACACAGATCAGTAACACAGATTTAGGTGCAGCATTAAGCTGGCCAAAGTAAAGAAACTCCTGTGCTATCTCTCCTGATGATTCTTCTGTAGTTACTTATTTATCAAATTATCTAGGAATAAATGCTGCTGCAGATGCCTACGAAAGACTGGATGCAAAAGAACCCTGCTGGACCAAATCACTTCTGTTGAAGTGTGAAACGGTCTCATGTGAAGAGAAAGAATCAGACCTGGCCTTGTCATAAATAAATATGTGAAAGACACCAGTAATGCAGCTTTAATTGTGTGCTGCCTCAGCAGCAGAGGAAATGCAGCCTGTAAAATAACCAGATAAAAGTCAAGCCTCAGCTTCATTCACAGGCACCACATCTGCAAGTTCTGAGCCTAGGAAACACTAGAAATCTATCTCTGCAGCTCTAAGCAGACAGCAGGGAAGCACCTAGCATTTGTCTGCACTTCTGCCCTGGGAACGGGAGATTTTGTTTGCCACAAGGCTGCATTTTGTTTCAAAATCACCTGACAAACAGGATCATTGCTGCATAGTATCACAGTGGGATGCAAAAGAGAGATCTTCAAAGCACAGCTTAAAAAAGTTTAGTCTTAAAAGAGGAGTGGAGGGAAGCTACTGTAAGAATTTTGCTATGCATGAAGTGTTTCTGGAAGACAGTGCTCACCATTAATACGGCCTATCAGAGGCCACAGCTCTCGGCTTTCCACTTCCAGGAGGGGCACACTCCTCTCAGATCGCTGGTACGAACTTTTTGGAAGATGGAATTTGTTGCTCTGAATGCTCTGTGAAGCTATTGTAGCTGGAGGGGCAAGAGGAATTTTCCCCTTTGTTTGCAGTGCTTCCACAGCCCTAAATAAGCATTGTCTATAGTGCTGCCTGTATTGCCACGGCTTGTTCCCACCCACTTCCATGGCAGAAGATCCCTGGGCTCAGAGCAGGATCTCCAGCAGGCAAGAAACTTTAAACTTCGTGTAAAATGAGAGCCACAAATCACAGCCCAGGCTCAAACACGGCTTGGGCAGTATATGCTGCCGAGCTCCTCTGTTTCTGTGCAGACAATAGATACCCTTTTCTGAGTTATGGCCATGGGTCCTGATCCTGCAAGGTGCTGAAAGCCACCAGAGGCCGAGGGGGCTGAGCACTCTCGGGGGTCTTGGCTCTTCGTGCTGCTCAGCCCCAGAAAGAGAATGGGAATGGACAAATTTAACTTTGCCCTTAGGAGTTTTATCTCGCCTCCTCCACTCCCTGACCCCCTGAAAGGCATCTCACCGGGCTGGCCATTTCTCCAGATCTTGTTTTAATTATTTAAGTTGAACTAGAGGACTTTTTGTCATTCCTTTTTGTGGAACACTCTGTACTTGGGGGGCCTCAGCTGGATATCCTGGGTTATGCAACCAATGGTTAAAGCTATTGTTTTCAGAAAGAAATTGCATGAATCTCATTAAATGCACTCTGATCAGGGCAGGCGGGATGCGTCTTTAAAACTGCATTTGGATCCAATCCTATTGTCCCAGATAGGGCTGCCTGCCCTCTTTTCTGATTTAGTCTTAAAGAAACTATTGTGTAGCCTTAATTAATTTCATATTGGATCATACTATCACACTGCAACTGGCATTTGCTTGGAGATGCCTTCAGCTGATCGAGAATTGCTTCAAACCAGGAGAGGGCAGCAATTTCCCTGACAAACCGAAAGTGCAGCACAATGGTTTATTTAAAACAGGTTTGACAAGGTATAAACAATCCAAAGGGCACAAGACTCGCTGCAGCGCGAGCTAGAAATGGCAAAAAAAAAAAAAAACCCCAAACCACACAGGCAAGAAAAAAGTTTGTCATTCATTACCCAGCTATTCAAGCCACAGGTGTATAAATACTCCAGGATTTGTTGGCCTCTTGACTTAGATAGTGCTGAGCATTCGTTATCAGCCTCAGACACTTCATAGCCACCAGGATGGACTGCAGCCCAGCTCGTGGAGGAACAGAACCAGCGTGTCCCTTCTCCTCCTCTCCAACCCCCACGATTTATGTGCATAAGCAGAATTGGTACTGGAAGTTCTCGTTCTTCAACACATCAAAGTGGACCAAAAACTAGCCTTCAGTCAGGAGCCGTCCTCCAAGCCAAGCTCGTTCCTGATGCAATTTTATTTCATTTTTGCCTGCTGTGAAACACTTTCAGAAAAGCTTGATGACAACAAAAGATCCTGCCCTTGCTCCTGATCCCTCTGTCTCAGTAATATTCACCCTCTCCCTTTGTGGACACAAGCCACTAACTGTCTCTACTGTGAGCAGATTGATACAGAAAAGCAGAAGATTATTCCCAAAATGTCCTTGTAACCATACTGATTTGCCATGGCTCAGAGAAAAGAAAACCAAGTTACCCCCACTCTGAGGGGCAGGTGAAGCACAGCTGGTGACAGGAGGCCAGGGAGCACAGGTGACATCGTCTTTGGTGACAGCCATGGATCCCATCCAGGCTTCTCCATCCCCAGATCCCTCCCCAAAGGCACTGCAGGAGAGGGGGAGATCCCTCAGCTCCTTCCAAGAATTCATTTCTGTGAGATGTCTGAAACGAAGGGAATCAGGTGTGTGATGGCCACAACACACTGTAAGGCTGGAACAGCTACGAGGTGGGGGAAAATGTTTTGGTTTTTCTCCCAGAAAACTGGTTTTCCTGTTTTTCTTTTGGTTTGTTTCGTTACGGCCAATTTTCCCCTCCAAGGAGCTGTTCAAGGATTCCATTTTCTGCAAAGAGCAGACAGCGAGTCCTCCCTTATCCAAGAAAAAATGAAACCAAGCCTGGGGATACTTGGACTAATGCAGAAACACGCTGGAGTTGTCTTTGGAGACAAGAGGGATTTGGGGAATCCTGGCAACTCTTTCTCACCATTTTCCCTTCCAAAAAGCAAATGAAAGGCAACTGCCAGAGCTGCACAGGCTGAGTGCTGCTAATCCAACATTTCCAGAGAGGCCAAGAAGTCTCCAGGGTTTGTTACTGAAACGGGAGGCAGCCACAGTTCAGCACACAGGTGGGGAGGCAGATCCTTCTCTGGTGTAAACTGCTGATAAAATCCATCCCCTGATGCCAGTGACAATTTTCAACGCATTTTTCTTAAAATCCTCTAAAGGTCTGAACACTGATTTTCCTTGTGCAAAAACAGAAACCAAAAAAGGAGTGATAAATTCAAATAACTCCAAGAAAAAATTAAAAATATCTAGGTATTATGGAAAGAGATTAATATACCATAATTAGGAATCAACTGCCCCTTTCAGAGACCCATCCAACAATTATTAATGGTTTGTCTTTTTTCATGGGGTTTAGCAAATAGTTTGAGAAACAGTCTTGGTGTATCTTGCGTTTCTACTATTTAGTATTAGTCATTTACAACATACTCTAGATATGCCAATTGCTCATTAGAAACAGAACTTTTCAATAAGAATCCAGAAAAATTAAAATATGTTAGAAAAATATCGAGTCTGGAATCTGAAATGTAGGTTTTTCTCATGTTTATAAACAATACTCTAAATAACTGAAAATCTTTATTACCTGGAAATCGTGGAATCACAGCCCAGACAAACTGGCATTGCTATTCACAATACTTTTCACCATTATTTTTATTTTTTAAATGCCACCTTTAATCATCTTTCTCCCGTCATAACATTGCCCTGTCATCACTTTCCTTCCCTTCCTCCAGGCAAACGTTGATGTAGGAAACACAGGGAAAATTTTGTGCTGCAATACAGCTGGGTAGTTTTCAAGGCTTTTTTTTTTTAACAGTATCTTTTATCTCCTGCTCATTTGTTCTACCTTTGACCTTTGTGATATCCTTTCCTTTATTTTTACTTCAGATGAGTATTTATAAAACTGAAGTTAAAAGAAAATTCTTAAGGGTGTGTATCATGAGTTAAGAATACAACTGAGGTTCTTTCCTTGCTAATTTTTAATTTAAATAAGTGACAGAATTTCCATTATTTTTTCATGAATTTCAGTCATAAGAACAGCTGCAATGTTGCACATTTTAACCTCACATTAATATTCCGATTTGATATTAGACTGGGAAAAAAACCCCCATAATTATTTCATTCATATTTTTTATCATCTGCAGGAGTGAAAAATAACTTTCGGCCAGATGCCTAAGGAGAACGCCGGCTTCCAGGCTGCTGGAATACCGTAATTTGGGAATTCTGGTAATTCTCCCGTCTGTGAGAGCCTTCAAAGGAAAGTGAGTTAACATTTCACCCGGTGAACAATAGGGACAGAGCCGGCTCGAGGTGAGAGCAGCCGGCCAGCGAGCGACTCCTTCCCAAAGTTTGATTATTTGGGGCTTTTACGCTGCCTGTAACAACAACCCGAGCAGCACGGGGATGATGTTCATCAGCTGCAAAGGTAGCAGGAGAGAGAGGAAAAGCGAGGCTGGTCCCTCTGCTCTGATGTGCGCCCCGAGGGGCTTCCCCAGAACGGGGAGGGGGTTTCTAGAACCGCTCCTAAAGTCAGGTCTGTGCTTAGAGCCACCCCACAGCCTCTGCTAAAATCACCGCGGTTGAAAAGATAAAGCCAAACCAGAACACAAAAAACCCATAAAATCTTTTCGCCAGGAGCTCGCGTAGCGGCATCACGGACCGGGAATCATCTCAGATGTTTTAGCTGCCACTACGGGCGGGCAAATTAGNACTGCAAGCCAGGCGGCAGGTTGGCAGGAAGCTGGGTGAGGTGACATTTCCCGGGCGGTGCTGGGCTCGGTGTCCGCTGTGCCCGGGGCTCCGGGGCTGCGGGTGCCGCCCGTGCCCGGGGCAGCGCAGCGATCGCGCTCCCCCGTCATCAACCCCGGCAGTCCTTGGGCTGAAACACTCGAGGCAGGGCAGCGGGGACGCTGCGGTGCTGTTTGCCCCGCGGGAAGAGCCGAGGAGCCTGCCAGGTAGCGGGGAGGGAGCGCCGGCTTCCTTCCCCCGGGGCCGAGCATCCCCGGGCGGGCGGCAGCGGCACCGGCACCTGTCCCCCCGGGGAGCTGCCTGACCCCGCCGCGGCTCGGGCCGCCGGGTTTTCACCTCGTGAAAGCCCCGCTGCTGCCCTCGGGGCCGCTGAACCCCGCGGCACCGGGTCCGGGCCGGGGGGGAGGAATGAGCGCTCGGGCCGCTCCGGGGCTGGGAGGCTCCGGGGATGCAGGAAAGGTTCGGCGGCAGCACGGTCTGGGTGTGAAGAGGAAGGACCTTGGCCTCAGAGCAAGAGCCTGGGGCTCAGCCCGTGAGCCCCTTTCACGTTGTTTTCGCACCTATCAAATTTACAGCACTTTTGGCTGCAAAATTCGTTTGCGGAGATTGGCCTCTTTCCGAAGCGGTGCTCACTTCGGCACCGCGCTCACAGGTTGCCAAATAATCCTCACAAATTTCGTAGGTATAAAAAAAAGAGCAGCAACAAAACCCCCAACCCTCCAGCCCCAAAGCAGCACAAAATCTGGCCTGTGTAGTTGCTGTAAACTTTCCTCCTCCCCCTCTGCCTGCTCTGAAAAGAAGGGGAGAGAACATACGTGGTGACATGAAACACTTCAGAGAAAAGCAAACAAATATTGGCTTCTCTGGAGAATCAGAAACGTAATGATACTATAATGCCAGCAGTTTATTTTTCACTGCCTCGGGCTGCTTGGCAGAACGTCACAGTAAAATCATCTAGGCATGAGAGATTAGCTGATGTCTATTTTGCTCTAAGGCTCCATGCCCTTCTCTTGAGGGACTTTTACACCTGCTGAGGAATGCTGCTTCCCAATGGCCACGGCACCAGCAGGGAACCCCAGAGCCTTTGATCAAGTCGGAGCAGGCGTGTTCCCCAGCCAGCTCCAGGGGTGCAGGCTGGCTGCAGGAACCAGCCAAGCACCGAACTGAGCTCCAGCTGCAAAGATCTTCATCTAAAAACCATCAGAGCAGCAAACCGAAACTCACGGCGGGGCGGCACGCGCGGGCTTAAATCACATCACACACACACAAGCTCGCTGCGTCCTTGGGCTGGGGAAAATTTTGTGGTACAAATCCTGGGCTTGGCTGAAGACAGTGAAAATTCCCCCTCTGAGCTGGGGTTTCACTTCAGAGCAATTAAACGCTGCAGTTTGGGAAGTGAGCGCTTTATGGAACAGGTGGATCTGCTGTCAGAATGGTCTTTGCACAGCCTGAAATAATTGTCCAAACCCAGAACTTCTGTCCCCAGGTATGACCAGGCAGCACCAGCATCTCCTGAAAATGATTTTTTTGCCTCTTTTTTCCTTATCATGCAGGCAAATGTGAGTTTAGGATTGACGAAATGCACTAACACTGGGAGAACAGGGGAGACAAACAATCTCAATGGAGCTGTCAATCAGGGTTCCTGTCCCATCCCCCAGAGTTTTCCTTGACTTTAAAAGCAGTAGGACTGCCTGCATCTGAAGTTCCCTCCGTGTTTTATTTCAAGGCCAAGCACTGGAATTTTATTAGCCTATACCAAGAACTGTTTCTGTAAACTTTTCCCCAAAAGAACATTGAAACCATTTGCATCAGTTTAATTAGCTGGCTGCAGAAGAGCTTTTAAAAATCTACACTAAATTAAAAATGAGGAAAAAACAAAGAAAAAAAGAAGAAGAAAACCCACTGTAAAACTGACTCACTAAAATAGGTTTGTTTTCCCCCAGGCAAACGAGCACTTGCACCCATTTTGGTGGCATCATTTGCTTCTGCCCTATCCTGGGATTTCAGTTTCCAAGGTCACTAACACACCCTGGCATGGCAGCACAAAGCCCACAGCTGGCAGAGCCACACAGTTCAGTACTCACACGGAAATCTGGAAAGAATCATGCCCGGCAAAAAATAAACACTGTTTATATCTGCCATTATTTAACAGCAGGAAAAGCACATTTCTAAAAGTGCCCAAGACTCATCAGCTCCCTGTTGGTGTTCAGAACCTGCTGGAATCCACCCCATGGCTGAGCCGAACATCACCTGAAAAGCACACTAAAATTAATACTTGTATAAGATTTTTTTCCCAGAGGTTTTAAGATATTTTTGTTCTTGATAGGGGCTTCCAGGTGCATGAAATATCTGTAACAAACATGCTTCTGAGCCGTGCTAATTGGCACAAATCCCTGGTAACACGTGGGCCGTGTCGTGGCGGGGGAGCTGCTGTGCCACCCCACAGCTGCCCCCGGCCCCAGCAGGCTGGAAACCATCCCAAACACAGCTTGGGCACCTGGAACTAATATTACAGCACATCCTCACGTAAACCAGGCTCGCACGCAGAAACCGAGTGGAGAAGCCGTGGTTTTGTGCAGAGATGGAGTTGGAAGCACAGTTTTGTCCCAGCCCATCTGACTCGCAGGGCTGCCTGCTCCTCTGCCCTCTCATGCATTACGTGCTCTCCCCGGATCCTGCTGCTTTCTTGGCTTCTGATGCCTCTGGGGCACGAACAGCGCTTTGCTCTTGCTTCACCCAGCACCCAACACAGCGGTATAAATAACCAAAGCCAGTGAATCAGTGCCACAAACAGCCCTTGTCTCCAGGAATCTGCTGAATCAGCGAGGCTTCCCAGGGGAGGTGCGTTTCGTAAAGGCTCCGAAAAATGTGGGAAGGCTGAATGCGAGGATGCCCTCGCAGATACGGCCGCACAGATGTTTGAAGCTATGTCACACAAGGACTGATCTTGGGCAGAAATTCCCTCCTGCCCCAGTGGGCTCTCAGGAAAACGGGCACTCTGCTCACATCCTCAGAGCAGGGTTTGTGCAGACCCCCGAAAGCTGCCCGGGGACCCACCCGGCAGAGATGTGCCTGGCACCAGCCCAGCTGGTTTTGCTCTGCCAGCCTGAGGCTGTACCCAGCTGGGAGATGCCTTAGCTGAGACGTGGAGAAAGGTTTGAATTTACTCCTCTGCCCCCCAGCAAAGAGCCCTGTGCGGCCCCTCTGCCGGGGCTCTGCCAGAGGTGGGCAAACCCACAGACAGGATTGGTGTGCAGTGTTCCCGTTAAAGGAAATGGGAATTGAGAGCCAAACTCTCCTTGAGAAATCTTCTCCGGGGTCGTCTCCTACCTTGGTTCCAGGTCAAATGAAGAACAAAAAAGGAAATACAAGGAAACAAGCAATTCCACTGAAATTGGCTCAAGTTTTCTTTAAGTATCTCCTTTCCTTGCTGTTCCTTATTTTACCCTGGACACAGACAAATCTCTTCCCAAAGCCCAGCAGACAGTGCCATGGAGGTTTACTCTGTGGGAATCTGGGGCTGCCCTCCTGCAGCAGGTGCACACAGGGTTGGAGAAGCACTGCTGTGCTCCAGCCTGCTCTGGTGACCCAGGGAAACTGAGGATCGGGCCCCGGACAGCTTTATTCCTGCCAGAAGAGAGGGTTTTAACACAGGTTGTCCTGGGAGACTAACAGCATTCCTAATGTATGCAAAAAAAAAAAAAAAAAAAAGGAGAAAAAAGCCTCGAGAGAGAACAGAGCTCAGCGACAAGCTGATTTGTCACTCCCTGAAATGCAAGAGTTCTTTAGGACAGGATTCTTAAGCCGTGGCTTGTAAAAAGCTGTTTGTTTTGTACTGACCTTCCCCTTTTATGTAACATGAGAGGCGTGCTTCAACGAGCCCTGAATGCAGCTAAACATATGTCGTCAGCTGTGCAGTGCTGCCCCTCCGATTAAAATGGATTTTGGGAGCATATGTGGGAATGGGCTCGCCACAGACACTCAGGGGAAATGAAGGAATACAGGGCAATTAGCAAGAGCAATCCCCAGACCTCTCCACTAAGCCTCCGTAGGAAGTACAAAGACTTATCTCGTGGGCATGGAAACAATTAAGGTCAACAAGTAATCGTGGAAAAGGAAACTTTAAAAACAAGGACATGGTAAATGACCTAGTAAACACTCCTTTTGCCCCCCTCACAGAGCTAGGACGCATTTCATCTGGGGCTCATATGCACAATCGAGCTGGCTTTTGCCTCCCCAGCCCCCCTCACATAATGACTTCCCTTTGCAATTTCCTGGAGGAAGTTGCTGGAGCGATCTTTTAGCGATAAAAATAAGCCATAGTGATTCTTAATTTTCAGTCAAAGAATTCTCCTAATCTCCTAATTAAGGCGCGCATGGCAGCAGTGTCCCTTAGAAAGCATCAATGGGACAAGCAGCCTCTGCAGAAGAATGCAGTTTTTCTGGAGGACAGAAGTATCCTATGGATCCTTTGGCCCCATGGACAATATCCTGTGTCTGATTCCTTCTCAGAGGTACGTGCAGAGAAGGGCTGCTTTTGACAAGAGACTTTCCTCACAATTATTTTCTTTTTATACAGGCCATCACCACTGGAGAGGAGACATTGTTGCATCCTTCCTCCCAATTTTAGAAGCATTAATTGAATTCTGGAGCCTCAGCAGTAATTGGTAACCCTGGCTCTGTCACTCATTTTCTCACTTCCCTCTCGAGCGGGCAGGACAGAATTTCTGAGGTTACGATGGCACCAGGGAGTTCTCCGGGGTTTTGTGTATTTGTTTTTATCAGCCTTACTCAACATATGGTATTTACGTGTCCTCTTCACCAACACTTGAGAGGTGACCTGGAACAGCACTTGAGTGGCTGCTGCCAGCCTGGAACTCCTGACTTACATATGGAACAAGCAGTATTATGTCAATCTAAAACACAGTTCTCCTCCCAGTCAGCTGCTATTTGATGTGGGAGCCCCTCAGCACAGCCAGGGAAGGGAAGGGAGAGGTTTCTGGTGTGTGTAGGGCACCAGTGGCCCCCAAAATGAGGCACAGGTAGTGACACACAGAACCTGTTCGAGTTCAAACTGGTAACACCAGATCCTGTGTCTACAGTAAAGCAAACACTGATTTCTCAGTTTCTTGTCTGTATTTATGCTCTGGCCAGACCAAGAGGGTGGTTTGTATCTTTGTAGCTCAAGAACAAATACAATTCACGATCAAGCTGGATCCCGAGTCTCTGTCTGACAACAAGGCGTGCACTTATTTGTGCCTTTCTTCCTTTCATCATCAAAATTTATCTTAACTATTAATACAGCAGTTTGAGCTGTGAGGAAAATACAGATAATATTAAACAACTGTAATAGTTTTGCAACATGACACAAAAACTCCTTTAAGCCCAAATTTGCAGGATTTGACTGCTATTAGTGCATCACCTGAATGAAAGGATGCAGTTAAGAATCGGTAGGAAACTGGTTTTGTGCGAGTATCTTCTGCTCTTTGTTTGCCTGCTTACCACATCATAATCTCATCCTAAAAATGCGTCCATTCAATGTCACAAATATATCTGAAGTCCTTGTCACTCGTTTCTACTGCAGGGTACTCACAAGATGCTTTTAGAGGAAGTACTCAAGCAGTGCATGGCCGAAGGCTAAATCTGGCATACAGTGACTGTAACAAACCATGACATCTGTCACAGCTCCTCTTGCATAGACCCATAATGATTGCTCTGGCCAGAGAAGAAGACATCTGAAGTCAGTAACTGAATAATGCTAATGATACTTCATAAACATCACAGTTCAGATATAACGATGCATTTCTCTGAAGAAAGATGCTGAGAGGGGTCTGACTGGCAGATATTTACCCCCCATCCATTTTTCTGTCCATAAACATCCTAGTGAAGTGCTGCAGGCAGGGAGCTCTGATTTTATGCATCCCAAACTGCAGCAGAGATCACAGCATCTAGCAGAGGGAATACATGTGTCAAACATGTCAATAGAGATGATATAATTTCATCCATGTATTTCTGGCGTCGGTCTGTGTCTATTAAATAACGGCGCATGGGAATCATCTGGTTGCATATACAGCACCAATTCAACCTCACCAGCAATAATTCATGTTATTTTAAGTCTGTAAGTTCTCTGGGGCAAGGAATGTGCCTTCCTCCCCACCAGGGTTGGTAATTAGCTGTGTTTTTGTGACGCTGCAGATTGCAGCAGAGCAAATCAGGTGTGCCAGGTGTGCAGCTCCCCAGACGGGTCAGGCCATGCACCACTGAGCTAACAGCCTAAACAGGCAAGACAGACAACAGAAATATCATCCTGTACTCAGAGCTGATGTGCACAGAGGTGACACATCTTGCCCAGGGTCACAGAGAGGGCTGTGTCAGAATGCAAAGCCCCATCTCCCTAATCCCAGTCCAGTGCCTCTGTTAGAAATTGCTCCTTAACCACTGTACTGAATATACTTGGAGTATTTTACACATGGCTTAGCCTAATACTGCTGCATCACAGCTGTCTCCAGCTGTTTAAGAAGCAAATGTTTGTACCGTAAATTATGATTTTTGACCATGTGACTGCTAACAGTTCCTACTCTCTCCCAGTAACCATTCCCCATTAGCCACAGCTGAACCTCAGCACTGGCCGATGACTGACAATTGTTACACAGGGCAGCATCCCCGTGTCAACATATTCACAACACCTGTCATCACTTCTTGTCAGTAATCTCGATCTAGTTATGATTTAATTTATGCCTTGTGTGTCATAAGCCAGCACTTGATTTTTTTTCAAAGCAATCAAGTGAACTCTTTTGTTGAGCAGCTTCATTTCTTTGACAGATGCTGAAATTAGACTTTTTTTTGTGAGCAGCTCATATCATTCTGGCAAATAAGTAGTGCACCAGTGTTACCAGCTCCCAGTGCTGGGGACTCTCAGTGTAATAGGAGCAGTGATACAGAATTCCCTACAGGAAGGAAAGGAAGCCTGGCAGCACACACAATTCACACCAACATTAAGCTAATGACAGAGAATTTGTGACAACACAAGACTGGATTTTGAACTGTTGCTGCGTGTGCCAAGCTTTGCTTTAATTTAAGCAGATTCCTAATGCGAACTTTGCTCGTGTGCTTCGGGCAGGATTGTCAGCACACGTTATTTTCCTGCTGTGACAGTCACCAACACACACCAACGTGTGCCCTGGAACACAGGTATGGAGCTCGTCTCCTCCTCGTCAGCATCACGACAAGGGAAGCGTGACTTGCTTCCCAAATGGAAAGGTCATTGCAAAATTAAAAGCTGGGACGGATTGATAAAAAAAAAAAAAGTCGTTTTGTTGGAGGTTAGTATTGACTGCTCCTTTGTCTGCAAGGCATTGATGACAAGGATGTACCTCAAGATCTAGGAAATTCCAAATCTTAAACACCTGACTCAAAAAGGAGTAAAGGACATTCGCATAGGCTTAGTTTTCCTTGCTGTAGAAACTAATCACAACAAGAGCCACATCTTAGTAGTATTCTTCCACTTCATACAGCACAATCAGGAGCTTCTAACCAAGCAAGAAAACACACTGTCCAAAGTTTCCAAGCAGAGAAAATCCCCAATCAATGAAACAAGACTGAGGAAAAGATACATTTTAAAGAAAACAGCAAAATCAGAGATTGTAAGAAGCCACCTGAGCTGCCCATTTTCATAGAGAAAAACAGCAGCAGCTGCCAGGCAGGAATCTCCCCTAACTGCCATGAGCTTTCCAAGAGGAACCACATGACCTCCAGATGTTCCTTCCAGCTTCATATGGTTTATGATTCTGAGATCTTTGAGAGTGACATCACAAAGACATCAGCTGGCTTCCTCAGCTCTCAAGTCCTGTGGATTTGTGTATGCACAGTTTGTTTAAATATTCCCTAACTTGATCCACCTCCACCAAGGGAAAGCCTTCCTTGCTCAGGGTTTTCCCTCGGGCCCCAGGACCTGTGATTTCAATATTGAGCCAAAGAATTCAATGACCTCCTTGGCCTCTTTCCTGCTCTTTGTCACCAGGTCCCCTTCCCATCCCTCTCTAGATTCAACCCCAGAAGAGCTTTGGCTTTCCCAGCTCCGTCACTGCGTGCTGTGGCAGTGCCTCAATGACCCTGCTGGGTCACCTGTTCCTGCTCCCACCTCTCAGGTGCTTCCAAAACTCATCAAAAGATTGCCAGGCTATGAACGCAGGAATAATCTGAATTCATTCAGCTCCACAAACTGCTCTTGGCTGGAAATACACCTCTTTGGTTGTATGCACTCACAAACTGGATTTATTTTTCAAATACCTGACCCAGTGCCAAAAAGAGACAACCCATAAAAGCTGTCATGTAGGGACTGTAGCAATTACAGCTGGGAGTGCCATAAAGGCATTACAGCAACAGCTGATCAGATCCCAGATGAAATCCACAGTGACAAATCCCACAACAATTGCCCTCGCTGGGTTTGTAGCACCACAGCTTCAAGTCAGACTGGGAGGGAACAAATACATCAATGGAGTCATCTTGCTGCCAACAACTTTCCGTAACTTGTGCCGTTTGAAAAGCAGCTCCAAATTAAATCTGAGATATTCTTATAAATTCATGGAACTACAGAAATCCAGCCCTGGATTTGGATTTGAACAACTCAGCTGGGCAGCCTCTCTGGAGCAGGAAAAGTGCTCACAGTTTGCAAACGTAGGTGCATCAAACCTTTTTGTACAAATGCTTGCAACTGCTTTCAAATCATTTCAGGCTCAATCAGTAGCAAACACAACACACTTAATGAATCTTTTGCATATAACACACAAATCAATGAGTACTTGCTCTCCAAAAGAGCTAAGGCAAAACGATGGGCAGATGCTTGGGACAGAAAATAAAATAGCAGGTAAGCAAGATCTAAAAGCTCTCGTCCTTCTCAGCTGCCATTCTCCCGTGGTGTTAGCACTGTAGGTCTGTATTTTGTTCCAGCAAACTTATATTTATTTCATAACCACAAGAAAGACTTAGATTTCTGTAATGGCTGACCAGTAAATAGATGTACTTAAAGTACAGGAATTAATTCAGAAGTCGAGGGAAAGACCGTTTTTCTGTGTTTTAATTTGCTGTAGTGAGACTTAGGAGTAAAAAACTGAACTAGAACTTTTCTTGTGATTTCACATTCATCAAATGAGAAAAATGCATAATTTCAAACACCAATGATAAATTTGAGCACAGCTAAAGGCATGCAGAAATATTTGTAACCAGAACTTGTCCATGCTGAACATAACCCAATAAAGGCAATGATTACATGTATCAGCACAAGCCTGCACGCTCACATATACTGGGACCACATTTATCCCTTTTGCTAAACTACTTCCTTGGAGGGTGAAAGGTCAGACTAATCAGACAGAAATTAACTGCAGCTGGAAAAAACTTTAGCAAGAAAATGCTTAAAATAATTGCGTTGCTTTTTTTAACCACATTATTGCTCCTCTCCAAGCTGAGCACTTGGCATGTTTGTAGAGGCTGCAGAGAGAGCAGTTAAGGAAAGGGAGAATTGGAGAGGAAACATTCACTCAATTAATCCAAATCCATATCTGCACATACATGGAGACAGCAAATACTCTGAGGTTTAGAGAAAACTCATGTCTGGGTAGCCATGTTAGCCCTTCACACATGTTGAACAGAAAGCAACAGGCTGCTGCTTTCTGTGCCCAAATAAATGAGAGGTTTTAAGTAAAACAATTTCCAGCACCACCCACTCGAGCAGCAATATTGTCATGGTTTCATTTTACCACTCCGAATGGCAATGCAAGTTTTTGCCTGTTTGGAAATGTAATGTCGAAGCAACTTGCTTTAATTTAAGCAAGCAGAAGCTGCCAACCATCTTTGCTTCCCAGCCAAGAGGAATTTATCTTACACGTTTATTAAGTCATCATCCAGTTAATTACGATCATTTTGTAAATAATGTAGCAGAATGGAGACAGCCATCCAGCACTGTTAAGCTAAAACTGATAAGAGACACAAGTGGGCCAGGCCTCAAAGCAGTGCAGAGCCACTGTCACCCCAACGGTATCAGTGGAAATACCCAAATTCACATCAGCTAGAGAAACAGCCCACCTACATTTCCCCTGTTATAAATATCAGGCGTGTTTTCTGCAGCCAGCACTGCCTCAGCAAAACTCTGTCTTCCAAACTGGTGTTTTCACTTAAAGGAGCTGCTCTTGGGGGTGTTTTCCTGCCCATGGTTGTTTGGGTAGAGAAGGGGAAATAAATTACAGGGTAAATAAAGCACCGGGGACGGAACTTCATTCACAGAGCTCAAGTGAAAAAGAAAGCTTTGAAGACTAAAACTTTTGTTGGGCTTGGGTGAAACTCTCCCTGCCCAAAGATTTTAATCTTAAAATAGTTCATTTGGTTGTTTGGTTGGGGTTTTTTTTAAGCAGACTGATAAGGAAAAGCATTTTTCTTTGGAGGATGAGATCTGGTTTTGTTGACTAGATAATAACCTAGTTCTTGCTCTACACATGGCACTGCAATCCTACTAAACCGATGGGTTAAAGAGTTATTCCCTCCAGGTTCTTAGAGAAGAAAGGGGCCAAATTCTGCTTTTAAATGTAACTGTAAAGAAAGTTCCTCCAAATTTGCAGTGAAGCAAAAACCCTGACAGAGCAGATTTTGGCCTCCCGTCAATTTTCTGAAGGCTACTTTACATATAAAAAAGTTACACTGGATTAACAAAATTATGCGGTTTTAAAATAGATAATTAAAGCAATACAGCTTTATGTGAAAATACCCTTGAAATAAACTTAACCTAGTTTATAGGAGTATAGCTGCACTGGTTAATTTACAGCACAGCTGTAAATTGCAGTGAAAATGGTTGGCAGCAGCAGCCTACAACATGCATACTTATATCAGCACAATGGTTTACACGAGCTGAGTTTAAACAGAGTCTTAAACCACATCAATATCCATGCTGAGTCAAGCTCTTGCATCCTCCTCTTCTTGTTTTGTCAGTTTGTCTAGCCCAGTTGTAAAAACATCAAGTATAATTCAATAAATAAAGATATGTCATAATAAGGCATAGCTAGGACACCTGGACACTGGCTAAAATGAATAAATTAATTAAGTCTGCCCTGACATTCAAATACAAATCTTTGGCTCCATGTGTGAACTGAATGAGAAGCTACAGCTCCACTTTGCTCTGCTTCTTTCAGATAAAACTGAGGGAATTAAAGGGGTCTGAGCAAGGGTCAGTCTGGGACGTGGGTTTATTTTTATGCCACATAATACGAATGTGCTGTAGGTACCTGTGTATAGAGTTGGACAGAAATCCCTCATCCCAGTGCCAGTTATTTCCTCTGCCAAGAGTGCTCTGACAGGAGCTGATTGTGGTGAGGACTGACCACATCATCCCACAGCTCTGCCCCACACACTCCAAGGGCACAGCAAGCTCCATATCAGCACAACACTTAAGCAGGTGCTTAACTTTAATTACCTGCTTACAATCTGCAGACCTGAGAGGTTTATGAGCCCTCCATAATGGCTTCTGCTGTAAATACCGATCTTTGACTTCTCCAAAATAAGAGGAACTGGAAGGACAGAGCCAAGCTTTGCTCTCAGATTGGAATCAACAGCTTGTCATGGATGAGGGGCTGAGGCTGTGAGATTTGGAAGAGCCAAAGGATCAGTTTTGGGCTGTTGTTTGCCTTACTTGGAGCAGTTTTTGGCTGAGATGGAGCTTGTCCATCACCTGCTGCACTGCACAGCTCAGCAATCCCATGCACAAGCTTGCCTGAGGGGACTCACCCTCTATCGCCTGGCTCTGCTCTCCCAAGATGAATATACAGACCCAACGTACGAAAAAGAGCAGAATTCACAACCACAACATGTTATTTAAACCTTTTTATCCCTTTTTCACTCAAGGAAGAGGACAGATGCTCAAGCTGCTGTTTACACCAGTGTTAGAATGCTGCCTATTATAAATTGTAAATTAGGTTGCAAAGACATTTCAACAACTAGTAAAACTACTCACAGTTCATCTGAAATTACATTTTCAGGATTCAGAACAAGTTACCTCATCATCATAAATGACCCAATTGTCCAAAACACAATAAGGACATGTCTTAGAAAGAGACAAAGACGACATTATTTTCCTTGGTCTCTATTAATAGGGATTCCCCCAAACAGAAGGATCATTTGAGTGGAGATATATTTGGAGGCAAATGAATAGGTCCTTCTAGTTATTCACAAGACTATACTGTTGAGAATGTAACAGTTATTTAGGTTACTTTTTTTTTTTCAATTGCACACTCTGGAGTGGTCTCACATGTGATTAGCTGTTTTCTTTCAGAAAATAAACTGCATTGTACAAAGCAATTCTTTTTTTCATTTTTAAAATGTGCCAAATCATTAGAGAGATGTCTAGGTAGGTGTCTCCAATATGAACTGGATCCCTGGTGAAATAAAGAAGAAACTTTTTGCTCTAGAACCATCATGAAATCTGAATATTCAGGTGGGTCTGATCCTCACCTCATCTGGAAGAAGCCTCCCTGAAGGGGGAATTTCTTTAGGCTACAAAGAGCCACTATCATGTCTGCAGGCCTGAGACAGAAAACAATCTAAAGCTACCCAGAAACTTGAGCAGGGAGGCTGGAGAGCGTTGCTGTCACTGCTGGCAGTGGCTACCTGGCTGTTGGGGACACAGAGGGGCAGAGCAGGCAAGGGACAGCTAGAGGCAAAAATGCTTTGAAAATACACATCAGATCGAGCAGAAGGGCCATGGAGAGACTGTACTTGAGAGGGAAAAACCATCTTGTAGACTGAGGACATAAACACCTCTAGATTTGTTCTGTGTGTCCAGCAAGGATTAAGACATTTTTTATTTTTCGCTGCTCAGAAAGCAAAGGGATATAAAAAACACGTGCTCTCTTTCCTTGTACTCAGAAGATGCTGCACTGGCAAGAGATGGAGCAGTAATATCATCACAAAAGAGCAGTCCAAGCTTCCTTTGGTGCCCAGTGGTAATTAACAGTTATTAAGCTGGGCAGCTTTTAAGTGTGCCAGGGACGGGCCGGAATAAGTGGAAGCAACGCAGTCTTGTGGCTCAGAGCTGCATGTGGCCAAATTTCTCTGTTTTCCCAAAAGGCTAACGAACCCACTAGGAGCACCCTGATGCCATGTGAGGAAGGCTTCAAACATCCAGTTTAACTTGTTTATGCCTGGCGTGGATGTTCCCAAGCTGCCCAGCTGCAAACCCGCTCCCCGCGGAGCGGCTCTGGCAGTCAGGGATTGCTGCAGGTCAGCAGTGGAGCCCAGAGGTTGGTGGGCTCCAAGGCACACACAATTTTTCCTGACCTGTAGTAAAGTCCCTGTGCAAGTGTTTCAAAGCCTGAGGTGACACTGAGGCCACTGAGTCCTGATTTTCAAGCCCTCCTTCTGAGCGTGGCTGTGACAGCTTCGTGTTCACAGCCCAGCCCAGCCCAGTTCTCCCAGCACAGGCACTTGTTTCTCTCAAAACAGAGAGGAAGAAAGTTGCCAAAGTTTCTGGGAGAACCAGTCAAGACCCATCTCAGTAGCTCGCAGCTAATGGATACTGTAAAGTACCTGTGCCAAACATGCTTCACCTTCACTATCTTTCCTTTTTACACAGCATTTTACTTTTTATAATGATGTTCCCATTATCTCAGCCCTATCTTCCCATCCCATAGCTACAGGCCATTAGCCTTAAAAAAAAAAATAGAATTGAAAAGGTAGAATAATAAAGGAGAAAACAGTTTTCTTTGGCAGCCCTGCTTGCTTTATTTATATTGGCATTGCAAGGCTCCATCCTAATATAAGATGCACCTCAACTTGCGTAACACATCCTGCTTTCTCCCAGCAGTGGCTCTGTGGTACAGCTTGTCTGTCGTGACCTCTAATCCTTCTTCACACTCCTCTGGGTCAGAGGCACCATTCTGGCTTTCCATTATCACAAAATAACCCCCCCAAACCAAAAAAAAAAAACCCAAACGTAACCCCTAAACCAATTCAGCAAAACACAAGAACAGCTCTGTGGGCCAAATTGCTCTCAATTACGAGAGCTGCAGGAAAGGTGTCTGGGAATTTTGGGCTGGTAGAACTTTTGGGCAGCTCCAAGAGGAGGATGAGTTGAGTTTGTGAAGGAATTGCTGCCAGTGCCCAATTTTGCTGTTCTGGCCCCTGAAAACTCACAGGGCCGTCGGGTGGAAGTGCTTGCACTGCCTTTATATCCTTCTCTTGGGAAAGACAATCCTTGTTCCAAAGCATTTACTGCAAAGGATGGAGAGGAACCCCTCTTTTCCAGCAATTTCACAAGATTTCCCCATCTTATTCTTAAGTTGGCCTTTCCCATTATTAGAAAATACATAAATAAAACAATCCTTCAGGTAAGAAATAGGCAGAAATACTGTGAGAGAGGGAGTTTCAATAAGCTGCTTCAAAGCTCTATTTTTGAAAAACATTTCCAGAAAATTATCTATAAAATCCTCACGTCTACCTGATTGTTTGTTACCTGGGTTGTCTTTGCAGAAAGGAAAAAAAAAAAACACCCAATAATCATGGAATTATGAGATATAGAGGAGGAATGAGTCATTGAAAAGAGAGCTGAGGCTGAAACTGCTGCTGACAGTACAACGTGGACTCGTGGCTTGCTGACATTTCACCTCTATCTGGGTATATTTACATCATTCCTACCTGCAAACCCCATTATCAGACAACAAATTATTTTAAAACATCACTGCCCAGTGTGTTCAGTACATACTGTGATTAAAATTATCTGTATACACAGACTGGCTTTTCAATTTACTCATCAGCTGCTTGATAAACCACAGTACTGAAAATAAGACAAATAAGATGGTTTGCAAATACTTCCATCTGCCTATTAAGGCTGGATTAGCATTCCCACAGATGACGTAAAAAAAAAATTAAATAAATTCAGTTTTAAAAGCAAATAGGTCAAACAAATTACATATGGAATCTGGCACTGTTAAAGAAAGATAAGTACATGCTTAGATTAATCAGTAATTACCCACACGGCAGCAATGTCTTCATTTCTGGCCACTAGATTTTTGTAAGTAATTTAAATTACATCTGTAAAATGTGGAGGGGTTACAGTTACAATCTGTGCTGGTATCCCCGTGCCAGTTATTGGATATCTCCCAAGGTTTTCCCAGACACACGGAATTGCAGGAATTGCAGGCTGTGAACTGCAGATGTGTTTTGCAACTTTAATCTCAGGAACGAAATTGTTCCGACGGCTGCCGCTGCTCAACACCTGAGACTTCACACAGCTACCACTGCCCTCTGGGAACACTGAGCGTTTTTTATCCTGCAATAATGAAGTAGAAAGCATCGATTCAAACTCCCAACATCCAAGGGAAGACGCTGGGTTTGGATTTTTCCACGCAGTGGCGCGTGCAGGCAGTCTGGTGAGCTAATCCACGGGATGGACAGAGCAGTATTTTATCAGATAGCAGCAGCCTCAGCACTCATCCCTCACATTTTGGGCTCTGGTTAGCAACCCCAGCTGAATTTCAGGATGTAGGTGATCCCCCAGGCTCAGAGAAGGAGGGACATGCCCTTGGCTAATCTCCCTCAGACTCCAACTTTTCCATAACTCTTAATGTCCTCTCAGTTCCCCACTGCCCCCACGGGCTATGTTGGGATTTTGTGCAATTAAATCACGGCTGGAGGTTCATCAAGGTAAATGTGCTAAAATTCAGGCGCTGTAGGTGCTTTTTTACGGATTAAACCTCCATCTCTTCCCACCATCCACGATACATTTGTCCCACGCTTTGTTAACCCCAGCAAATAAGGTCCGTATCAGAAACCCTGGGATTTTAAGTGTCCAATGTTGACACTTTGGCACAGATCTGTCAGCTCTGGACACCCCACGTCCTGCTGCCTTCCTCCAAGGTATCTGTGACAGACACAGAAGCAGCAGAGCTCTCATCTGTGAGCTTTAGCTCCCAGCGCAGAGCCTGCATCATCTGAAAACACAGAAGGAATGACGGAAAAAAGAGCGAAAAAACCCCTCCTAGTACAGATAATTTTCCATTTTCCCTATGCCACCTAAAGTCTGGCGAAAGCAATACCTTCAAGACTTCAAATTAGAGATGCAGGTACTTTCAAAAAGCACAAGGAGCTTTTCCTGGAGGAGTTCTGGGCTCTGCGGCTGCGGCTCCTCCAGGGCAGGGGAGAAGCCCCAGAGTGGCAACACTTTCCGAGTAGAAAGTGTGTTTAAAAGTAGGGCTTCAGAAGTAAATAAAACTCTTTTGACAATAATGAAAGTCATAATGAACTTTCTTTCCGTGTCAGTTTTTCTCTGTTAGTTACTCGATAATGCGATGCTCTATAAAAGGCTTGAAAGAAGATTCCTTGTCAGTCTGCGGTGCCTGGGGGTAATGCGAGCTGCTCAGCCCTCACAAGTAATTAAAGATAATCAGCGAAAAATGTGAGGGTCTGTTGTACTCTGCATTCCAAACCCCACCTACAACAGGAACAGCGCTCGAAATGATTATTTAAATTTAACCTTTTTTTCTTAGGGGATCGGCGGGGGACGGGATTCGTAATTGTTTTTCTGCTGGTGCTGCCGTGCTCCCAAAAAGCAAGAAACAGTAAAAAATCAGTTGCAGGAGGATCGATACTGACCAAAACACACTTGAAACTCTGAACCGGCTTTTGTGTTTTCCTGCCTCTGACAGATTTCTATCAGCAATGTTTACCTTCAGGTATATTAAATGACAGAGCCAAACCTGCTTCATCTCCTGAAGTGGGATTAATTTACCACAGAATATTTATAGGAACAAATAACAGCTTTAACAAATAAAAGAATAATAATTCTAATGACAGTATGTATAACAGGGAAGGTTTCCCAGGTACTTCATAGACAACTCCCTCTGAAACTTTATTTATCATGAGGAGCAGTGAGGGTTACAGCCCGGCAAATAACTTTGAAAAATCAAGCCACTTATTCAGGTGCAGACTCAGCACGGGAACTGCTGAGTGTTGAGCAACTTGGGAAATCTGGTTGAGACTGTCTTTCATTTCTGGTGCTCTTTGAACTCCCTGGCTCGAGTCCTGCCCGCCGCACTCAGGGAAAGCGGGAGCTGCCAGCTCCGGCCACACGAAGGGTGCCTCAGAGCGAGGTGTGACATTCCTGTGTCCTGCTGGCTGCAGTGGGGGACAGCGATAAACGGGAGGCACCAGAAGCAGGGGGTGAATTTAGATGGGCTCGGTGTGACTTTCCCCTATTTTATGGATGCGCTGGACCATGGAGCCACAGAAAGCAAAGCCAGCCTGGGGACAGCCCAGGTGACACAGCCTGGGGACAACCTGGGTGACACAGCCTGGGGACAACCTGGGTGACAGCCTGGGGACAGCCCAGGTGACACAGCCTGGGGACAACCTGGGTGACAGCCTGGGGACAGCCCAGGTGACAGCCTGGTGAGCGGGAGGCTGCAGCCAGGCCCACCCCAAACCTGCAAAGGAAAGGCCTGTAAACCAGTGCCTCGCACTGGGCATCATCCTCTGCTCCCCTGGCGCTTGCTGGGTGTGAGAAAATCCTGTTTGACCTGCTCGGGGCTCCGTGTCCCAAGGATAAAACCCCCCGTTGGCTCCGTGGGGCCAAAGGAAGGGCAAAGTGAAGGGGAATCCACGGATTTGGTGACTCCTGAGCACCGAGGAGGGGTCAGTGCAGGGTGTGAAGCCCTGAGCCTCCTGCCACCTCCCTGGCTGGAGAGCTCAGCACTGCTGGCTCTGTTTGCAGCTGGAACACGTGCTTGTGAAATCCACATCAGACACCTGGCTCAGCTGAGAAAAGCACAGTTATTGTCTTTCAGGGCACTGACCAAGCCTTGGGCAGGTTTGGATGGTTGCTGCCAGGTTTATTCGGATTTAGCCAAAGAAGCAAAGGAAAGGAACCGTAAAATTATAGCAAATAATCCATAACACATTGAAAGACACTTTATCAGGGGTTTCCAGACTTCTCCAGTTTGTGGGCCTCGAACAATTTTCTAAACTGTTAGAAAGTCCTAAGCACACAGACCCAGGTACAGAGAATTTACAGTTCCTGACAATAGCTTTTGCTTTTAGTAGGTGCTTTTTTTGTGGATTCCTTTGAAGTAGCCAAGTAAACCACATCACTGCTTCCGTGATTCCACAGGCAACAGAAGATCATCAACTTCCAATCTATTTTGTCTAGTAATTGTACATGTTTGTTTCTCCCACACTCCGCTGATGTGAAGTTTAACACTCAAATATTACCAGTTAAATACAAAACAAAGCAAAACTGTTGATGCATTATTTCACAATAAGTAATATAAAACCATGAATAATGGGTTCCAAATGATGTAAACATGTGTTTAGAGTACTGCTTAGAGCACTGATGCTGACCTAGATTTGACCTTCCCGAGTATCCACAATCTATTCCTTCTTTAAAAATAAAAAATATTGCCTAAAGGAAAGATTGTGTTGTCTTCACAAATGATGAGTGAGGATTCCGTGTGACCGCAAACAACAGAAATACTGTACAGGTCGTAATTAAAATGACCTTATAAAATATCCCATGGAAAAATATTTTCCAAGAGGCTGGATTCCACTGAATTTTGTGTCGACCACACACTTTAATCCTGGTCCTACTGAAGTAGTTGAGAGTTTTTCCATTGACTTCTATGTGTCCAGGGTTTGGCCTTCATTAGCCATGCATGGAGCGTATCATAAAAGCAAACATCAAAAATAAAAGTTGGTCTAAAGTTCCCTAAAAAGCATGCCCACAGGGAATTGCTGGGGAAAAATGCACAAAACATTTCTGGAGTGAGTGAGTTTGTGAAGAATATTATCCCACTTGAAAAAAAAAAAAAGTCTGAGAAATTTAATTTAAGCCATATGGATGCACAAAGCATGTAATTAATAAGGAAATGATGTTGATTGTTAATATAGACATCTGAAATCAGCCACAACGAAATCTTGTTATGTCAGGATTGTGGCAGCCTGGATTCAGACGGAACATGGAGCATTACACAATCGATATAATATCATTACCAGGACATTCCTCACAAATTTTAGGCAGAGACAATGTCACATCTTTTCAGCCTGAAAAAGCAGTACGTCTACACAAGATGCAATTATTTTAATCCAGACTTTTAATGATCTATATAAAGACAACAATGGGCTGTTTGTTACCGGCTGAATCGGGGTTCCACCCAGCCCAGCGAGACCCCGAGAGCCGCCACCGCCACCCTACGCAGAGCGGGGTGTGCTCAGACACATGAAACTAATGAGAAATGGAGCAGACAGTTCAAATCCACGGGGTTTTCTCCCCGAAAAGAGGGATATCCCGCGCTGCATTGTCCGTTGGGCGCACACGCACGCGATTAAACGGCCCGTCCCCGAAAGTCCCGAAAGCGAAGAGATGTTGCATCTGTCTCGCTCAGCGTCAGCACAGAGAGCGACTCAAGTCCTGCCAAATCGAGTGTGACCTTCAATCTGCCACTCTCATGGTGAAAGGCAGCGGAGTAAATTACTTGGCCTTCCCTTTCTATTGAGGGTGAATGCGAGCGGGTCGGCGGGACCTGCCGCCGCTCCATCCCCAGCGGCACCCCACAGTTTACACAACCCGGGCTGAATGCCATAAAAGAGGGGCTTCATTCACCGGGGGCCCGCATGCAAAAGAGACGCCCATTAGATCATAGTAATTATTCCATTTACATCACACAGTGCCACAGTGGGACGTGTAGGACTCATCAAACACTTCTCTTCACCGGGCCCGGCTGCTAATGAGGCCCAGTGGCGGCATTGTGCCTCCCATTTACTCATGGCCGTGCCTGCCTGCCAACAACAGCTCAGCCCTCCAGACAGGCTGCCCCTTTCAGAGCCATTTATTCCGCGCCCAACCTCTGACCTCCAGGGTTATGACATCAGCAGCCCTGATTTGTGATCATTTTTATTGGCGGACATTCAACTCTTGTTTCCTGTGTTTAACTCTGCCTCCCTTTTTTTAGCTAAACTTATTGGTTCTAATAGGCATCTGCCAAAAGACTATAAAGTAAGCCAGAGCTCACACAAAGAGGCTTCTGATCTTGCTATAAAAAGCCCCACAGCTACTATTTATGCCAATAATAACGAGTAATTCATTATCTAGGTGCACAAAATCTGTTAACCACTAAAATGTTGAACAATTTGGAGCAGATGTCCAACAATTTTATGAGTTTTAATTAAAATGTTCTATGTATTTTCATCAATACACCTGGGTTTTTAAATTTACAAAGATGCTACATCGGCGCACAACAGCACTTTGCAAATTGCATTTTTTTTTCTGAGGGGGATTAGGAGGGGATGATTTGGGCTAATCAGATGCTGATTTGTGGCGAATTTTTTCCCCATTAAGGTGTTGATGCAAAATCAAAGAGGAATTAGAGCTGAGATTTAAAAAGACAGCGCTTTCTTGGGACAAAGCAGCGATATTTCAGGAGTCAGTGAACTTCAGTTTGTCTGCTTGAAATAGAGAAGGGGAATTTGCATTTTGAAGCAGAGTCATTAATTTTAAAGCTAGTGTTCTAAATGGAAATTAAATATCTTTAGAGAACAGGTTCTCAAAACACATGTTTTTCATAATGCAGTTTGTTTAAGCACTGCGATTTCCATATAGCAGAAACAGGTATAATAACAGACAGCATTTACTTTATCAAGAATGCAAATAATAATTTTCCAAAAATTTGACATTACAAATCACTGTGCAAGCACATAATCACAAGTTTGCATGATTTATGTTTTTAAGCATTTGTTAAAAAAAATTTAAATACTTAAGAAGCTGATACTGAATAAAATAGAAAATATTTTATCTCTGCTCTTTGATTTGGATAATGGGAAGGTTTTGGCCCGAAGTTGAAAACTAACTAGTTTTTAAAAAGGATGGTTTTCCCTCAATTATAATCATAAGCAAATTAACGAAAAAGAGGATCCTGTTCAGCTAATTTCAAACTGTTACAGTCACAGATGATGATTGCAGGAAGTGGTTAAGTAATAGAAGATTTTTTACTGTACCAGCGAGGGCTCGGTGTAACCAACCCCACACAGAATCTTTGTAATGCAGCCCTTTCAGGGCTGATAGGGATATTTAATGGATTGGATTGGGAGCTGTCACCAGTCCCTAATGTATCTCTAATGGAATCTGAGGATTTACATTTGTTTCCCAGATAAGATTCTCATCCAGCTTCTCTTTGTAGTCAAGTAAATCATTTTACTCATTATTTGCTAATCTTAATTTCATCATCTCTGCCAGTATTACCTTTATTTACATAGCTCATTTTTTGACAAAAGCTGAGCTGCTATACTTTGTGTAGTAATACTTTAGGATTGCACTCTCTACCCTAAATTGCATGCAATTCACAGAGTTTTGTACACAAAACAGGGAAATGCATGAGCACTCCTAAATGACCACGCATAGATATTCATGCAAGCAACAACCTGTTTTACATGCAGATGGCCAGAAGTTTCCCTCTTTAAAAAGCAGGACACACAACCCCCTCCCCAACTCCTCTGGAAAAAAAAAAAAAAAAGAAGAAAAAAAAGAGAGGGGAGGAAAAAGAAAAAGCAAAATGAAAACAAAGAGGAAACACTGGATTGGATGCACAGGAGAGCTCCAGGGGCACCAGCACTCTCTGTTGGTTTGTACAGCCATGTGGATCTGGATCTGTTTAGATCCCAGATTATGGAAGATTGGGAGAAATTAAAAACTCCACATTGCAGGTCAGCTGAGCCTGCTCCTCTCAGAACAGCTTCCTTAATAAATGCCTTCACACGGGGCACTGAGACTGTGATTGGTGGCCCCTAAGGGAGCAAGGGAAGCAGGTCCATGGAGTAAAGTGGTCTTTGAAAGTCAACTGGAGAAAACAAACTGCTTGGTTTGGTTATTGTGATGCACTTCTGCTGAGGGTTTGCCCTCCAGCTGGAAAGGCTGTGATCAGTTACCTGTCTTCTATTGTCGAGGTGAATTTTGTGGGGGCAATAAAAGAAATGGCCCTCCACCACATCCTTTAGCAAGAGACCCCACTCTAACATATTTGATGTCCTAGGACACTTTTCCTAGGTGTTAAACCATACTTTTGGTTTTGAACATACGGAATTTTTAGTCAGATCAAGGAGTCACTTCCCACAGTCCTTTTGTAGGACAAAATTTTTGCTAATACAGCAAGTGATAGCCAATTGATTATATTTTAAAAGCAACAATGTTATGAACTTCTAATCTTTCTTCCTGGGCATGCAAAAACCTCTCTGTACCTATGTGCAAATGTATAGATGCCATCCCCAATTACCACATAAACAACCGCATATTTCCTCACAATGTGTTGATATGAACATTGATATTACACCAATAAATTGATTTGAGGAGACAGAAAAACTCAAACACAGTTTGAGTGCTCTCAGCTCTAAGCACACTAAGAAACAATTATATAGGAAAAGTAACACCCTCATCCCTCATGAGATATTACAGGACTATGGAACAACTGAGTCTGGAAGGAATCTCTGGATTTCACCTGGCCCAACCTCCTGCTCAAAGCAGGACCAACCTCTGAGCCTTGCTGCCCAGGGCTTGTCTTGCTTTGGCTTGCCAAAATCTTCCCTGCACTGGGGATCCCTGGATTTGACAAGGCTCACCAGATGTGGCCTCACCACTGCTGGCAAGAGGGGAAAAAATCACTTTCCTGCACCTGGTGTATTCATCAAGCCTATCGCCCAGTTTTCCATATTATTTCCACTTCCACGTAACCCCTCCACCAGGTAAGGAATCAGTCACTTGTGCAGCACTCCTGAGAACAAGGAAGGGAAGGAGCTGGCACTGGAGTTCACCTTGCAGAACCTGATGTTGGAGTGTACTTGGGAATGTATCCAGGCTGTCTTTTTTAGATTCCTCCATGAGATCATGAGATGCTGCCTGCAGAAAAGCTCCTTGTACCTGGTTTAGTCTACAGTCAGATAGAAGCTCAAAGGTGGGAGCAGGAATCAGTAAGGCATAAATACAGCACCTCACTTCACCGAGTTTCAAACTAAACCCACACTTCAAAGCTTAACACTGAGCACAACACATGGTCACAGTCTGCAAGGAAGTTGTGCACTGCTCTGCTGAGCGATGTTAATGCTCATCACCATTCAGAGCACTCAGACTGGGGAAAGTTTAATTAAAAACATCTGACAGGCCACGATTATGTTCATACATAATCGCCAGGATGCCTGTACCTGTTATGCCAGATCTTCATACTGTAAATAATTAGCTAAAGGAAACCTCAAGAGGTTTCTTCAGAACACATACTTCACCATATTCTTCCAGCATTTGCAATTTTAAAATCAGAAATTGAAGTCTATTTTAAATAGGAAACACTAATAACAGGCCTGCTTGTTTTTTCCCTGCATTAAGAGCAGGATTAATTTTCAAGCACTGCTGCACATTTTCCAGAGCAGTCACTAATCTGCTAATCTGTCTTTTGTAGAAGTGTTTAAATCGTTATGATCGGCTTCCTCATGCAACTATTGGGTTGAGTGTTGCAGTGGAATAATTAGGAAAACATGAGGCAGAATTCCAAGAGAAAACAATGCGAATGGGGAGAAAAGAAGCTGGGTTTGCAGTTAGGGCACAGGCTGAGGACTCGGGGCCTCTGGGCTCTCTGTTGGGACCTGCACCCAGGATGAACACAACCAAAACCCAAAGCTCAGCTCCCTCCTCCCTCCAGCTGCCCCTACCAGCCCCTTTCAGCTCCTCAGTGCCTGTATTTGTAGGGATTAGTACAGAACTGCCCGTCCTGAACTACAGATCCCAGCTAATGCCTCAATCCTAAGAAATTTGCCCAGCAGAAGGTGCGATGCTCCTGCAAATTTTCTGGCAAAGCTGCTGCCTCCAGATGGGAAGCTGGGCACTCTAAGGCTGTCCCTGGTCTGCAAGGTCCTGCATACCCAGTCACTTACTCACAGAGGCTCTGAGTAAAGGACAGGATGGAGTCGGGACCAGGACAAACCACAAGCAGAGGCTGGAGCTTGCTCAGGTTCCCAGGTGTGTCACACACGCCTTGGTCTGGCAAAAACTGCCTCAGAAGGAAGATCCCTGAATAGTCCCATCTGTAGAAACACTGGGAATTTTAAAGCCAACACCTGTTGGCTTAAAAAAACCCCCTCATCCTATCCACAGACACCTCACACAAACTCAGTGGGTGCCCAAGTGTGCATGACCAATATTCTCTGCCTGCACACCTGCATGGCACAGGTGACTCCACTCAGCTTGGTTTATTTTATTTTATTTGGCTTGGTAACCTAACAAAAAGCAGAAGAGTTCAAACCTGTAACTCTCCCTTCCCAAACTGGTCTTTTTAAAATACCTGACACTCGACTTGACTTTTCATTTCTGCTTATTAGAGCAAAGTTTTGCTGCTTACAAAACTGAAAACAGAATTTCACAATATCTCAGTGGGGTGAAAAAGCAAATATTGATATTCATCCCAATGAGCTTTTGTTTTGTTACTTCTAGAGAGTGGAAAATTTGCAGTGCCCCATCTTTGTAGGGAACATCATGAAATAAATGCTATTTCCCCAGATTACCACAGTCAGTTTCTTTAGCATCTCTCTGTGGCTAAGTTCACCCTGTCCCCAACCAGGCATTTCTGTCAGACGTTTCTCTCACTGAAATATCTCAATATAAAAAGTAGCTTTTCAAATGAAACTCCTATTTTTCCACAAAAATCACAAAAGCTGCAACTTGATTTACAGTTGTGAGAAAACCTCAAACACTGAAGTTTTGAAAACTCAAACTGTGGAGTGCAATTTATTCTCTCCCATCCCTCTGCTGAAACACTCTTAGAGTTTTGCCTTGGAGTTACAAAACATGCAAACATAGTTTTTTTCACTCTGTCCCAGTAGGGAAAAAATATTCAAACAAAGCATGATTTTTTTTTCTTTCTTTGACATATTCAAACACAAGTTATGGCTGATTTCAAACAGCTCTGTGGCAGGCAAATGTAATCTCAGAAATGATATATGCAAAAAGTGCCCCTCTCTAGCACTTGGTTGATGCTGTAATTTTTGGAAGCTGTAGATTGAAAGCAAACCAGTTATTTCCTGGAGCTGGTGTTTCACAAAGGTTGCAGTCCCAGTTTTGTAACTCTCCACAGGCTGCCCTGGTAGGAATTAATGAAATACCTGGGCAGAGTAGTCAGAAGGGGAATTAAGTTCCCAACACATTCCAGCGGTGACTATCGCCACACCCGCTCTCGACAATGACCAACCCTCAAAAGCCAACCACAGAAAGTTTGTCATTCGCATTCTTCAACATGCAACAAAACAAAGGAAACAATCGAAAGGGAAGAAAAACATCTTCGGATTCAGTCAACGAGCTGCATGTGTTCAGAGGGGAAAGCTATAAGGGAGCGATTGAACGTGTGTGGATTGAAGAGTTATTTTTCCTGGGAAGGGCTGATCTAGTCCATGGGTGGAAGGTGAATTTACTGAAAGGAGAAGCCAGGCAGATTGGTGTTTGAGGGGCCATAAAGTGTCCTTGACCTTTCGATTTACTCCCCTCTCCTGACAAAATCACAGAATTTATTAGTCAACTTTTCAAGTCTTTCTGTTGTAGACCATTTCCACCCCAAATGGGCGGGGTTCAAATATATTTAAGATGAAACACTGAAAAAAATAACATTTGATCAATAATATCCATTACGAGTTAGTGTCACACACTGCAACACTGTTCTGTTTAGTTAAGGTGCTGCTTAGACCGAAGAATAACAACCACTTTACACTGATTCTCCCAGCAAGAACCATCTTTAAATATTCAACCTATTTTGTGAAGTCAACACATTTTCACAAGAATGTTACCCTGGATTGTCATTTTTAAAAAGTCATTCCATAAATCTAAACGAATTCCTCATCATGACCTACCATCATCTGTCAAAAAGGTACTTATAAATATGTATATGATCATTCTTTCTCTTTTTTCTTTTTACATGAAGAAGGTATCAGTGCTACAACTAATTGGGCTAATTTGCATCAAAGACTATACATAATTGATTTGTTTGTTAAAAGCTTTCAGCATTTCTTACAGGAAGTGCAAGAGATCGTTGCTGAAGTTTGAAGAAGTAATTAGCAAAAACAGATGTCAATGCACATAATTGTAAAATAAGACCAGAAAAGGTACTGACAGAGTCTAATTTCACAACTGGGTTTCTATCAAATATTCTGCCTAATGGGATATAGAAACAATTAAGAGTATTTACTCCTTCCTCATTCCAAGGGGAAAGCTCATTTTTACCACTATAAGAGCCTTACTTCTATTACTGCTTAAAATAATTATGAAAATAAATCAGTCTACACTCAGACATGACCTTGTCATGAATGTCAGCCACTCATTCTTGGAAGAGAAAATGCAGAGCCACAGCAACTCCAATGGTCACTGGATCTTGCGATGGACACAGGAGCAATACACACCCCTCAAAAAGAGCAGAGGGGGCTGGAACTTGACTGTGCTCTTTTCCAAACCAGAATGAACCACATGAGGCTGGAGGCTGGCCAAAGCCAAGGGATGACCTGGGCTCACCTCTGTCCCACCTGTGACCACGTGTCACATCGGGTGGGGAGGTGAGACCCTGCACTCCCAATGGGTTCACACCCTCTGGTGCTGCAAATGCTGGGCACGAACAGCTCTCAGGTTGTGTTAAGGCAATAACAGAGTGCAGATATCCAGACTCAGTGAGCTGTTCCAGTTGGGTGCACGCAAGTGCCGCGCTGGACGTTCGTTCACAGAGTCCCCTCCTGCATGCACCTCTTCAGGCTGCAGTGTTTGCCCTGAGCCAGCCTTCAGATAAAACTCACAGAAGGATAGATCAAGAGATCTAGTTTCTCTCAGCATTGTTGTGCTGTTACTTGGCCCAAATTCCCCATCGTAACGGAGCCTTTCACTGAAAGCACCCATAGCTCTCAGCCACTCTCAGCCTGGCTATTTTAGTGCAGCTTTGAGCGTTTCCATGAGCAGTTTATGGCCCTAGAAGGAACGTGGCCCAGCTCTGGGGACACACGTCCCCATCCATACCTCTTACATTTGGGACTGAGGGCTCCCTACAGGGGACTCTTTTCGATGTGCTATGGCAGATCACTGCCCAGCTCCTACTAACGCCTTCAAATTACGCGGCCTCCTCAACTGCACCCTAACACGCACAGACAAAATGCCAAGAGCACATCTTATTTTAGATATCATTTTATCGCTATCTGCGACTTCCCACAGCATTTATCGATGCTCTAAAAATTGTTTTTGAGAGATAGAAACTGCTAACCAATCTTGCCTCAAAGGAATCCCTCCCCTTGGAAGAAACAAATGCTACAGAGGATGCAAATGAAGTGACCAAGATGCCTATTCGGGAACTGCTGGCATGGAGGATAATTATGACCTGTGAAAAGCTCTCCTGGAATCCTATCCATTAGGATTATCCGACATGAAAGAAGAGCTTTCCAGTATGAAAAAGGACAGGTGTGTCCACACCACAGCCGAGGTGCCACCTTCATTGCCTGAGCGACAGTTTCAGCACAACCCAGTTATTACCGTTTCCTCTTGTATCCAGTCTTAACAAGATTAAAGTTTTCTGTTCAATAAGCACCTACTCTTCACTGGCCAGATTGTATTAGCATGGTTGGCATTCCACCAAGGTTTAGCAACTCTTTCTAAATGGGGTTTAATAAAGGACTTTGCAAGGATCATATAACTAGACAGAAAGAGTGTAGATAATCAAATTACTGGCTTTCAGCACGTACTTAGCCTTCCTTGCATCCAGCCAAACAAGATTTCACATCAAATGCAGGAAAACTCCATGCAAATAAGCTGCTAATGATTATTAGAAGATTCACACTCTTATGAGAGGATGTCTTATGACAGGTACTCAACATTTGCTCAAATGATTTGTCACCTCATTTTACAACAAATTTGAGGTGACACTTTTCATGTTTAAAGTGCTCCTGGAGGTATTTCGGATTAATTACTCCTTACAGCACCTCTGAGTTTATAACTAGTGAGTTCTCAGGGATCAAGGTAAGTGCTTGACTATGGTCACCCATAGGCACATCTGTCCTCTAAGGCCAAGCCAATGCACCAAAGTTCTGCACAGCCCCAGGTGCCCACCGGGCACCACCAGCACCTTCACGTGAGCCTTCACTCTCCCTCATTGTCCCTCTGATGAGGCAAACACAGCCAGGAACCCCCACATTAACTGGCAGCCGCCCTGAGCTCAGGTCTCCTGGGCAGGGTCAGTGATTTGAGCTGAGTTTGTGTAGTTACTCACTGACAGCACGGACAGACAACATCCAGCACCTCCAATTTTCTACCTGGCCAACACCATTCACTTCCCCACATTCCACTGTAGCCCTGATGCAGAAAAGCCAAAATGGCATTAAAAGCAACGCTTCCCAGTCCCACTCTTCTTTCCGAACCCTTGGAATACATTTCACCTTTCCCATTGTTCATCCTTGACTGTACACGTTTGTGGGACCTGTTTATGGCTGAGGCAGGGCAGCTCCAGAGGAGGAGATGCCAGGTCTGCCTGGGCTGTGCATCAGTAAGCGTTTGTCTTCTGCCTAGACCTGCCAAAACCCAACATCAGGGTTTCACTGTACTCTCCCAGCATAGCAATGGTTAGATCCCTTTTATCCCTGATGGTAATTTTCATGGATCCCTGCCAGGTTCTTTATGTGCTACAGAGTTCCCCACTTCATTCAAAGAGAACTGCATTGTTCTCTTCCCTATTCCCTCAAATATATTTCCAAAAATTCAGCTCTAAAAAGAACAGGTTTTCTTGGAATCTGGTGCTGGAAGCCTTGGCTCCTGAAAGCCCCTAAGCTGCACCGGCATCACAAAGATCTTTACAATCAGAAGTTTTAATGAAGATAGACTCAGGCCAGAAGCTTAAATCAGACCATTGTTAGCTTTTGGTGTTTACAGACTCAGAATTAATGTATATAATTAATTAATGCATAAAATTACCTTGGCTATCTAGCTGACTCCCAGTCTGAACACACCCTCAATTTTATCAGTAAAGAAATTGGCTGTCAGCTGGTGTTGCCTAGGGGTTTCCAAGTGGATGTCACAATTCCCAAACAAAATAGTGAAGACCAGAGTACACGACCCACTGCAGGGTGAGCAGCACTGACCTAAAAACTAGAGCTGAATCCCTGTCAGGCTGAGGCAGAACTTCAGCAGAGAGAGCAGAGCTGCCTCCACTCCAGAGCCTCACCATGGCTCTGTAGGGCAGCTCACTTGTATCACACCAATTCACCAAGCTTCCCCTCTGGAAGGGATCCCACCTTTTGTGGATAAATTTGCCAGTCTCAGTGCCAGAGATGTGTGCAGGGCGGGAGGGAGGTGGGGGCTGTGGGGTGGTCCCTGTGCACAGATTTAGGTTTTTATGACGAAGGCAGAATTCCATTGGGAAACCTGTACCTGTGATACCCTTTATGGAAAATCAAACCCTCTGGGCTCTGACACGCCAAACCTGCCCGTGCTCCCTGGTGAGCTCCAGCCCTGGCCTTGCCCCCCGAGTGACAAGTGGGGTTTGCATCCCAGTGCTTTTCCAGGCTCCAGGACACCCCGGGACCACAGTGTAAGGCTCTGCTCACCCAGCAGCACAGCTCCCTCCCCAGAGCATTCACAACACCCAAAACTCTCTTAAATACACCTCAGCACCCTGTTACATTCTGGAATCCTGCACACACTCTGCTATTCAAAAGTAAAGCAACCAGAGCATTCTTCACATAGAACTTGCCTCCTGGCAACTACACTTCATGACAAAACCTTGCATGTAAGCAAAATAAAAACATAAACGAAAGACAAGACAGCACGGTTCAGTGGATTTCAATAAAGAGGCTGAAAACAGAAATCCTCGAAGCCACACCTTGTACAACAACCATGACCACCTCCAGGAGACCCGAGGGGAGCAGGAGCTGCAGCTACCAGAGGCTCCCCACTGCAGAGGGGAGATGCTCAGTTTCCACTCACAGCTACCCAGCTCCAGCCACAGGAATTCCCCCTGCTCCCAAACCCTCTCTGGTGGGATTTGTGCCCTCCCACCCCACAGGAGGAGACGTTGGCCATCTCCAGCAGCAGGGAGATATCATTAATGAGATGTGGAATTCCCTGGGAGAGAAGAACACCACCTTAGATAAGCATAAGCAAAATATCATCTCTTTTAATATTTTTTTTCCCTGCACTTTTAGGTCTCCTCTAGTCTAACAAGAAAAGCAGCTCTTGGCTTTTCTCAGAGTGCTTTTTCCTCCTTCCCAGCTCTCCAGCAGCAGCTATGCTGATGCAGTTTCTGGGCACTACAGGTGAAGCCTTTTCTGCCTGAAACCACCGTGGCTGCTAATGATTTTCTGCTCAGCACCCAGAAATCTTTCTAGAGACTTTTAACTTTGCCGAGGGAGGGAAGAGTTTGAGCTCTTCAAATTGCTTCAGTGTAATCCTCTCCATTTGCCTTCACCAGCAAACTACAGCTCCCAGTGAAGCTGGCTAGGGAGAATTAAGATTTAATCCAACATCGTTTTACCTGCAGACACAATTCCTGGTTGACTGAGCAATGATGATGTGCTTTGATATTCAATGATCACTTTACAATTACCAGACTCCTCTTGTTTTCAGAGAAATCAGTGACAGTGGAGGGCACTACCATCTTTTTTCATTTAAAAATTATCCAAATTTAAGGATTATAAATGAGATTGGAAACAATAATGCAACAATGCCTTTCATTTATCTTAGAGTTTTTCATCCATTGCAACATATAATTTTTTTCTTTCTTTTTATTTTTTCTATTTTGTCTTTCAGGGTTTTTGGTTTTGTTGCAACAGGAAAAGCACTGCAACACTAAACACAACAAAGCACTAAAACATTTGGGAAGGAAACACAAGAAAAATGTAACGTGATTTCAGACCAACTTATTTTCTTCCCAGTTGTCCCCCCAGTTCAGAAAAATCATTATATACACAGGTGTGACTGGAATTTGTGATTGTTTCACCTCAATATTGCAGCTGCCTTTAAGCACCATCAAATCCAGAAAGACTCTGCTTTTTACAGTATAAAGTTTAAGAAATAATAAAGGGACAAAATCACTTAGAGCTGCAGTTTTGCCAACAAGTGTAAAAAAGTATTCCATCTACTTTGGAGAAACAGAATCCAGACCCAGTGTTCTCATTCCTTGCTTTCCATCCCTGCTGTTATCATTACAATAATGAAATATTTTAATCTTGAACTTTTTCACATAATAGGTTCCAATTAAGGACTTTATAAATCACGTAGATGTTAAAGACTTTTTTTCAGCTGCTTTCGCACACTCCCTCCCCTTTCCCTGGACCCTTTCACAACTGCTTCGCAGAGTTTATTAAAAAAATGGGAAATTGCACAGTCCACCTAATTAGTAAAATCACAGTTGCATGCAGCTTGCGTGGACCAATGGCTGATATCAGAATATTCCTTATCAAAGACGTTTTTCTCCTTGTATCTTGTTCCAGCCCTAGAACGGCTGCCCAGAAAAAGCCTTGGATAGGGCAGGCACACAGTGAAACCTCTCCCAGCATCTGCTCTCTATCCAAATAAAGTGTTTGAATTGCACAAGGAGAAGCAGAATAAAATATCAGATATCTTTACAATCCTTCCATTCACCAGTTTTCCTGGTGTTTAGACCTCACAAAATGTGCACGCACGACACAAATGATTTTTGATGTTCACTGAAACGCAAGTACGACTTTGCTATCCAAAACTACAGGATCCCATACAGGATATTCCCTGCCTTCCTTCCAAACACTGTGATTCTGTGGTAATTCCCTGTGGACCTCTGCAGCTTTTTCCCTTTGAATTTTTGGAAGCGAAGGAATGAGGTCTGCTAGATGTCAGCACGCATCAGGCTCGTTAGTGCAGATCTCTGAGTGCCGAGAGAGCACGATCTGAATGCCTGACTCCAAACGCTGGAGAGCGACAGTTAATTTTTCTAATGATCCACAAAACTATCAGGAACATTTCTGACATTTTCCTTTTAATTCTCTTCCCCTGCAACTTTCCCCAAAAATCCACAAATCAAAACGACAAAGGGATGAAGCACTGACAAGCAAGTGGTTCTCTCCTCTTTGGGAATGTTTTGAATTTGCCAGGAAGAAGTTTCTTATTGCAAATATTGCTAAATTAGATGCTTCATCTTTCATCTAATAAACCAAGTCTCTTGAAAGAAAGGCTATTACATACTATTAAAAATAAATATTAGATATTTTTTCCCCAGAAATTACTGTAAGGATTTTATAGCTAGCTGAAAACACAAATATTTTTCTAAAGGATGGTTGATTGAAATAAGCCTAGCTCAAAATAATTTTTCATTTAAATTTTCATTTAATTTTAAATGACCACTCATTTATGATTGCTGCTATTAAAATTAATCACTCATCTTTCGTACAAACCAAGACAAACTTTATCCACAAACTTGGCATAACTTGTTACAGATGAAACACTTACAGACTGCACAATTCTTGAAAGATTGGGTCGAGATCTATATATTGAGAACCCCAAAACAAATTTAAACAAATAGAAACCTTTCCGTGATGTAGCACCAGATCCTGCTGGAGTTTTTTCTACACCCTTGCTTTTCTACTTTGAACAAATTACCTGAAGACTTGGCCACATTGCACTGTTGTTGTTTGAAACAAGTTTCTCCTACTAAAGCTAAACTAAAAAAAAAAAAGATCAAAGAAACTTTCAACAGTGAAATTAGGGCATGTAAAGTTGAAATAGGCATTTCTTACAACATTTAACTCATTTAACTCTTTTGATTGCAAGCTTTCTCTCTCTAAAAGGAAGCGCCAGAGGAGATAGAAACACGGTCAAAAAACGTGTGCCAAGCTTTTTTTACTTATTCAGCACCCCTAAAGCACAACCTCTCTCAATTCCCAAGGTCTGTTTTGCAGCATCTTTCTGAGGCAGGTAAGCTGCTGCTGGGGTTTAAGCCATGGGAAGGGAAGGCAGGACACAAACCCTGCACCTGAACAGGGGCTGCATGAGCAAACCTGGCTGAGCGGGTGTCTAATGGCTGCTGCAGAAAGTACAGGCAGAAAACACTTGAATTGCTGCTCTTTGTAACAAGTCTGATTTCAGTCCCATATCTACAGATAGACAGGCTTAAGGATTTTATTTTCTAAAGCCCTGAACGTGCTCTGTTCTTTTCCTAGAAAAGCCTGGTCTCGTCTCTGGGCCATAAGAGCCCTGAACCATCTTCTGGGCTCTGCACGAATAAAGCTCGCCTGAGCAAGCCCCCAGCTGCCTCACACACAGCAAGGCCGAGTCGTACAAAAGTTGTGTTTTCTTTCCAGCTGCCCAGAGCAAAAGAACTTTCCCCTCTCTCTGTGCTTGTCGGGCATCATCAGAGCCCTGCGCTGGATCCGACTGTCTGCCCCTCTCTGTGCCTAAAAGGCATGAAGGACGTGGAGGAACTGTGGGCTCTATCACATGCAAAATTTCTTCTGCAGCACATCAGAACCAGACATGATCTCTTGTGACACGACATCAAGAAACGGTTTTGTTTCTTTCTTTACCCCAAGCTAAATGAAGGGTTTATATTCCGCTTGTGGTTAATGCCCGTGCTCAGAGCCATGGATCTGGCTGAGCATCTCTGCTGGATCGTGCACCACTGCCTCTGCAGCAGGCAGCCCACACCCATGGAGAACTCGCTTCTCAGAGGTGCTTGCCTTGTACCTGCCAGGGTTCTTTTCCTATCCATCCATCCCATCATGTTCCCCTTCGCCTGCCACTTGGTTTTGCTGCCTCTCCTGGGGCTGCAGGACAGAGCAGCAGCCTCAGCAGAGAGGGTGCCCCAGCCTCGAGCACAATATTGAGTTCTGGGGACTCCACGGGTGGCAGATGGACATTCCCATGGCTCCACACCATCACCTCAGCAGCACCTGGCAGCCCTGAACACACTCATCAAAACTGCCCGTTCCCTCTCTCTCTCATCCATCAAATAATCTCCTCGTTGGAGGAGCAGCTTTGGAAAAGATGAAAAAACAAATGAGAGAAGCAGGAAAGGAATTGTTTCAGTGGTTTCAGTTATTTGATCATTCCAGTGTGGTTTTTTCCTTGCCAGACTTGGATTTTTCACTCCTTGACAGGCATTTGGGTAATGGTGGGAAAGACAGCACCATTCCCATCACAGCAGGAAATGTCCACCACAAATTCCCCACAATAGATAAAAAAATCTTAATCCTTTTGCAAAGATAAAATTGCAGATAGGTATTTATCAATTTTTTTCTTTAAAATTATGATTTAGTTTGTCAGCAGATGACTGTGGTCAACATAAATGAAAGGAAAACTAGAAGAACTCTTTTTTACAAAGCATTTCTTACATAAATGAATTAATCAAAACTCAAAAACATCTTTCAGAAAAGAGAAAATTTTACAGACAAATGGAGCTTTTCAGTCACAAGTTCCACCTTTCTGAGTAAACACAAAGTCCTAGACAGGAGTAAAACCTGGAGTGCCATCAGGACAGGGAGCAACCAGAGGAGCCAACTGGAAGTTGTGTCATTTTTCTCTCTTCTTAATATTGAAATCCCTCTTTTTTTTTTTTTTTTCTCCTGAGCTGAGTGGATTTCTACAGCACTTTCATATGCACACAAATTCATACCAGGAGCTGTGTGTTTGTATTAATCAAAAGCGTGTGGCAACACGCTACACGTGTAGATAAACAGCATGGGTAATTGAGAGAAACGTGCTGCTCAGCGTTTTGCTTGTTCTGCTCTCTCTGTTGAGTTGGTTTGCACTCATTAACAAAAATTAAACTGAAAAGCCCCCAATTTTTCTTAAAATTCCCCATTGAAAAACTGCAATTTTTTAAAAATTAGTTTTCTCATCCCTACCCTCAGCAGTATCTACAATACATGAAATTTTTTACTCTAGACAGACACCAGCATTTCTTTCATATGCCAAATTCTTTAAGCTGTATTACTTGGAAATTGAAATTGATGGAGGACATCTGATCTAAAAGATTCTTTTCTTTAAGTTTAATATGCCACATCACATGATCTTGTCAGGTGGGATCATGTCAGTGATATTTATGCCATAATGTGAATCAGCCATGTATAAGTTGACTGTACTAATACAGCAAAAGGACACAGATTTTTTTTGGCAGTGTCTTCGCTGACTTTTTCCCTTTTCTTCCCTTCTTTTTCAAGAGGAAAAAAAGTCTGAGTTATGAGCAGTGGCTAAATCACAGAGAACCTTCTACCAAGCCCAAATTCCTGATCTGTGCCTTGTGTGGGTGGATCAGAGCCCCAGTAACAGGAAAGCCATTAGATGAAAATGAAAGAGAGCTTTCCTACCATTTTCTTCTGGCTCAGCTGTCGCTATGGCATTTCTCTCTCACAAAAGTCAGAAAATTCAGACTCCTGTTTGTGGAATCCCCTTTTTCTGACTGATTTTCTCTCTCCTTCTGCCACTAAAACACAAGAGGAGCAGTTTCTGAGGTCATCTTTCACGTGAAGACTAGGATAAATAAATGAATAAATTTACAGAGTCTCTGATATGTTATAGAACTCCTGGCAGCCCAAACCACAATGGGTGGCAAAGGAAACCTGTCTGAAATCCTTGCTGTGCCCTGGGGAAGGGTCTGAGGGCAAATTCTGCTTCCACTGACACCTTTCTCCCTCTGCTGAAGGACTGGGTGATGGAATTTGGCTACGTGCAGCCAATTCTACACCTGGGCTGTTGAGTGTTTCTCTCTCAGCTCAGAGATACAAGTGCACGGCCCCGTGACAGCCAAACTCTGTAATCCCTGTGGATTCCTTTTGTTCTTGAGGAAATGAAAGTGATCTCGTGCTGGTAACCAGGAAATCCAACTGGGCAGGGGTTCCTGCCAAGAACATGTTCTAGCAGAGCTTCAAATAATCTTTTTGAGGCCTCTTTCCTACGGCCCTTCCAACGCAGAGTGGCTTTCACTCGTTCTGGTGCCACTGGTCCCCACTGTCCCTTCGGTCAGTGCTGTTTTCACAGGACTCACTTTTTCACAGTGAAACAGCAAATAATTTGCTGAGAAAGCCCAAATAAATACACAAGGCTCCAAAATTCGGCCCGATCACGTAAACCAGAACTCCAAGGCCAAGCTCACTCACCAGGCACAAGGTGTGCAAAAGCCAGCTGCCTGCACTGCTTGTGGCTCCAGATTAACATAATTTATCCTCAGCTGCGAAGGTTATTTAAAACACAGAAAAGCAGCTTTGCCAGTTCTCATTTTATCCCACACAGAAAGCTGCTTTAATTTGCAGTCGGAGGGGAAGTCAGCTGTTCCACCTGTGCCACGACAGGCTGCCTGCTCCTGCTGCTGCCATCCCGGTGTGGCTGCGGGAACGATTCTGTGGGAATAAAGCTGCGGGCTAAAAAGGGAACAGGGAAAAAAAAAAAAAAATCAAGCAGCTCCTAAATTTTACAACCTCTTCTCTTGCATGCAAGCTGAGAGCAGCTCAGAAATGCCATCTCACCAGGCCATGCTGCTCTAAAATAGTGCTTTGCTAGCCCCAAAACTATGAAGGTTTTCCAATTCCAGCCCAAATGCAGGAGAAGAGGAAGCATAACAGCCAAGTCTAACATTTACACTGCCCATTATCTGCTCATGAATGGTTAAATTAATAATACCAGAAGGTGTTACTAATGTTTAAAGAAGTATTAAGTCTTTGTTAATAATAATTAATGTCTTCTCTCGTTCTGGTTTTCAGCAGATACAGGAGAATGACGTTTTTCAGAAGTTTGGAAGCGTCTCCATCTGGGCAAGGAGCTGCCTGCAGGTAACTAACACTGCCCCAAGAGGAGACTAAACCAGAAACAGATAATGTTGCAGCAGGACTGCTGTAACGGATAGAAATCTGCTGTTTTCTATTTGTTTGTGCCTTTATGGAACTGTTCGATAAAACCTGATTTCCAGAAGTTTAACGGTGCTACGTGGAAAAAAAAATAAGAAATATGTTTCATTCCATGATAAGTAATAGATATTACAGAGAAGACATCCCATCTTTTTCTTACTCTAATTATTTAGGGAAGATGCTTTTTTGCATGAGTGGACAAAATCTGCAACAAACTTCTCCACAGATTCACTAAAACAAGGTGCCACTGATCACAAATAACATATTCCAACTGATAGAGAAAGATAAGTTACATTAGTTTATATTTCTGGAGATGATCTAAGCCCTTAGTTATCTGTTACATCAAATGTCTCAGTTTTCCTTCTGTAATCTAATATCCACCTTCAAGCTTGCCCTACATTTAAAATTTATACAAGTTTTTTCAGATGCTGCCATTTTGCCTCAGGCTTTGTAGGTGTTAAGCTCCAGTAATAATCTACACTGTTTCTTTAAGAAAGTTCATCCATTCACTTTAATTACATTTTCAGCCCTGGTTATTGTCCCTGTGCCTGCAAAGAATGTTTCCAGCCATAAAAAACCATTATCTGCCACAATTATGGATAACCAGAGCGTGGCCAGAGGGCAGAAATGCCATGGTGAAAGATTGTACCGCAATTCAGCGCAGAATTTATAACTTTCCTCAGGGCTAACTGTCAGCCTGATCACAATGCCTGACAAAAGGATCCAGTAAAGCAAATGCAGATGCTTCTTCTTGCCTGCATGGTTGCTCTTTTGAATTTTTTTTTTATTAAGGTGCAGTTTGTTGTGATACATTAAGCTGCAGCCACCGTGGATGCAGCATTACAGCCAGGACACCCCGCCTGGTGCACTTTGCTGGAGCACAGGTTTAGACCATTCAAGTGCAGCACCATGGTTTTAAACACATCGTTCCTGCACAGCCAGGACACCTCTGAGGTGTGCAGAAAACGCTGCTGAGCATTTGCCCTGATGGCCAAACTGCAGCTCAGTGTCAGCTGCATCGCAGCCTCCCTGCTCCCTGTTACAGACGGAGACAGAGAATTTTCCACAGCTTCCCCTGTTACCGGTCTTGCAACATCAGATCTTTCCATCACTAATTCTTGTGGTTATTGACATCCAGAGGAATGCCAAACTGGAAGAAAGATTAACTTTTTGACACAGCATTTGAGCGTATTCAATCTATTTCTCTCATCCCATCAGGACAGAGGTTTGTGTTGCACCTCCTGACGCAGGATTTCAACAGAAGAGGGCAAGGAGATCAGGAGTCCCATCACGGTATTTCATGAGGAGAATAATACAAATCCTTCTATATCTTTTTTTTCCAGCCAGAAGTCGCAAAGCACAATACAAAACACAACTCAGAATTATCCTCCTTGGTTTTGTGGTGAAAGAAAACTGAGCAGTTGAGAGGGGCTGGGGTGATGTTCCTGGCATCCCTGGTGCCTGTGCAGCTTCCAGCAGAGCAGCAGGAGCTGCCACCCCACCCCTGCCTGTGCGAGCCACATTTTTGGACCCTTGTGAAGGGATAAAGCAGGTTGAAGTTCCTCCCCAACCTCTGGTGTGCTCCAGACTCGTTCAGCCTCTGCTCAGGTGCTGGGCCACACTCCCAGAGAGCAGGTGAGCACCAAAGCTGGACTTTGTGCCTAATCTCAGACTTTCACAGAGAGATAACAGAGGAAAGGCCAGGATCTGTTGTTCTTGGCTTTAACAGAGGATGTTGCGTTTTCCAGCAGGGAGGCAGCTGTTTGAAAGTAAGTGCAGAATAAAGAGCTCAAAACCAAATTTGATTTCTATACCAATCTCTCCCTGGGATTTCCAAAATTACTGTGCTTCCAATGGGACAATAATGCCTGTGGACATTAGGAAGTCAAGGGCCTTTAAAGGTGTGGCCCTGGGTGTCCACAGACCAGACTGAGAGAATTCTCTGTAGATCAGCCTGATTTTCCTCACTCTAGTTTTAATCACAGGAATTCTAAATATAGAATATAATATATTCTATAAAGATAAAGGCTAAAAATTCCAGAGAAGATGACAGAGCTGTGTTTTGCTTGGTTCTAGGTCTTGCTGTGAGATAGCTTAGTCGGAAGGTTCTGCTTAGCAAAACCCCCCTGAATTCTGTTCTAAACTTTCTGGGATTCTTCCTCTGAGCATGACCAGTTCCAAACCAGATGCAGCAGAGCTCTTTGCAGAAGCAGTATTTCTCACAATCTTTGAGAAGGCAAATCTTCCCCAACTCCTACCACCCTAACCCCACTCTGGCATGAACAGGTCATAAGATTTGGCACCCTTGATCCAGCTTCAAACTCAACTTCTATCCAAAACATCATCGGAGGCAAAACTCCACCCCTTGGCATATCTTCAATAAAACATCATTCTACCTGAACCTCAGAAAAGATAAACTATTAAAGTAATAAGAGGATAATTTAACCTCTTTAATCAGATAATCCTCCAGCACATTGGACATTTATTTGCAGGGTAGATTCTACCGTAATAAGTTTGCAGCTCAGATTTAAACAATTCCCCACCCTCAGAAAAAAGCTGAAGGAAGTGGTTGAGACATTCCATATCTCAGGTGCCATTATGTGAATGTGAAAACAAATGAGTTTAATTGGGGAGAAATTCATCCCAGACAGAGGGCTCGCCCAAGGCCCTTGTCTGAGAAACCCCACTTAACTCCTCTCTAGCACAGAGCAGCTACACAGGCACTGGATGCCAATTAAGCCCTACTTATCTTTTTAATGAAGGGCTGGATCCGAAAATGAATTATTGTTTTGATGTGTAAATGCTGTTGGTTTGGTAAGGTAGTGAAAGGATTCTATAAGGGGGGACAGGCAGAACTGAAGCGATAGAGGCTTTGCATGAACATCCCTGGAAACGTTATGGAGCTCTCCATGATAAAGGGAACATCCCTGAAAACGTTATGGAGCTCTCCACGATAGAGGCTTTGCATGAACATCCCTGGAAATGTTACGGAGCTCTCCACGATAAAGGGAACATCCCGGAAAACGTTATGGAGCTCTCCACGATAAAGGGAACATCCCGGAAAACGTTATGGAGCTCTCCATGATAAAGGGAACATCCCTGGAAATGTTATGGAGCTCTCCACGATAAAGGGAACATCCCGGAAACGTTATGGAGCTCTCCATGATAAAGACTTTGCATGAACACCCCTGAAAACGTTATGGAGCTCTCCATGATAAAGGATTTGCATGAACATCCCTGAGAATGTTATGGAGCTCTCCACGATGAAGGGTTTGCATGAGCATCCCTGGAAACCTTATGGAGCTCTCCACGATGAAGGGTTTGCATGAGCATCCCTGGAAACCTTATGGAGCTCTCCACGATGAAGGGTTTGCATGAGCATCCCTGGAAACCTTATGGAGCTCTCCACGATGAAGGGTTTGCATGAGCATCCCTGGAAACCTTATGGAGCTCTCCACGATGAAGGGTTTGCATGAGCATCCCTGGAAACCTTATGGAGCTCTCCACGATGAAGGGTTTGCATGAGCATCCCTGGAAACCTTATGGAGCTCTCCACGATAGAGGCTTTGCATGAACATCCCTGGAAATGTTACGGAGCTCTCCACGATAAAGGGAACATCCCTGAAAACGTTATGGAGCTCTCCACGATGAAGGGAACATCCCTGAAAACGTTATGGAGCTCTCCACGATGAAGGGTTTGCATGAGCATCCCTGGAAACCTTATGGAGCTCTCCACGATGAAGGATTTGCATGAATATCCCTGAGAATGTTATGGAGCTCTCCACGATGAAGGGAACATCCCTGAAAACGTTATGGAGCTCTCCACGATGAAGGGAACATCCCTGAAAACGTTATGGAGCTCTCCACGAGCCTGGAAAACAGTGCCCGGCCCTCAGACTAAAACTGCAAATTCAGCAGCCCTGGATCCTCCTGTGTCTTTGTGCCAGTTTCAGCCAAGCATTCCTTTCCGAGACCAAAACAAACAGAAAAGCTTCCCTGAAAACCAGAATGTCTCATTTCAGCGTTTGCTAGAATAATGGATTTCTTTTCTGAGCAGTCATTCATTCTCATGTTTCCCTCAGCGTCAAAGAAATAAGTGTTAAGTATTCAAAAATAAAGAAACTGTTTTACTTTGGGCCAAGCCAAACATTTCTTTTAGCTTTTCCATAACTTTTCAATTGCTGAAAATATTTTAGGATTTTTAATGCTTTTTACTAGGATTAATTGTTTCCCTAAATTTAAAATTGTCCAGGAGAGCCATTAATACAAGTCAATGTATGGTCAAAGATCCTACAATTAATTAGAAAAAAAAGAAAAAGCAACTTTAGTCTCATTTAAAATACAAGTTAGGGAAAAAGCATCACAATTCTTTAGTTTTTGCAGAGCTGTGGCTTTACATTAAGTGGAGTGCATCTTTCAGGTGGCTGCAGCCCTGAACAGGGATTTTTGGAAGACAATTTCCCTGATACTGATCTTTGGACATGAAAACATTTCTCTTGCTCTGAAAGAAAAGTGAAATATGGTGCTTCCTCCTACCTCAAGTGCCAAAGATCTGTGAGCTGGTTTGGATCTCCTCAATAAAGGCACAGAAATTCGTCGGGTTTTCAAAGCCCTGGAATCCACAACTGAGAAAACACAGTGAAAACACACTGAAAATGCAGCGTGCGAAGGTTAGGGATGCACTGTCCCAAGCAGTGACCTTCAGCTTTGGTCTCCAGACCTGAAGCAGAGCAGGGACTTGGATCAATAACTTCCTAAAACCCAGCCCATAATGAGAAAGTGTAAATATTTAATAAAGAATTGCACTCAGCTCATTGGAAGGAGATGAAAATCATCAATCCAGAGGAAAACTCATTCAAAAGTGTGGGAGATTTTTACGGTTTTCCCAGCGGGGCTTTGCCCTTCTCCTTAACAATCATCAACAGTAGAATGCAGCTATTTGGAGACAACAACACAGAAATTGTTTCACTGTGTTAGCAGCTAGAATTTTACTTTAGGAACTGGAATAGTGATTGATTAATTAATTAATTGTCAGACACACGGATATCTCGCTTGCAAGACTAAATTTCCAAGAACGGATTGTGTCACCTAGACTTCAGGGAATAACTAAAATTGTCCAACACAACCATTTTTTAAAAGGCAGGGAAGTCATGGGGAGGGAAAGGTGAAGGGAGGCACTGGCTCTTTCTCTTACTGGTTTTCTGAGATATGAACAAGAGCCATGATTAAGGTGTAAAAAATGTAAATTAATCTATATCCACAGGCCTCTGTTATTTAAAGAATCACTGGGAAATATCATCGGAGACCCACACTCTTGCACTGCTCCAGTCATATATCCACATACAGGTTTGGGCTCTGTTATTAGAGATGTTAAATTCCAGTTTATAGTTTAAAAAAAAAAAAGACAAAATGCCATCCCACTGCTAACTTAAATCATCTTCGTTTCTGCTCCACTTCATTACACACACAACATTTCCCTTTGCATGACTGCAAGATCAAATTCCCCATCCCAGATGAATTACAGCATAGTTGGGGAGTAGGTGCCATCTCCCCTTTTCAGGGTCCTACAGCTCATGAGTCAATCACATTATTAAGAAATTCTCAGTTTTAATAAATGAAGGTGGTGCTCATCTCAAGGCTGAGAATGGATGTTTTTATGGAAATAAATCCTTGATGCTTATCTTCACAGCATCTCCTTAAGAAAACCATTATCACTTCAAAATAGTTCCTCCGAGCAAAAAAAAGTACAATTACGTAAGGCTTGTACAAGCCAAGCCAAGCCAGGCTGTGTTTATGTTTTTGCCATAATTTAGACCCAAAAATTCAACCATGGAATAACCTGGTGAAACTTAATACAGTTTCAAACCTGTAAAATAAAGACCTGGTGCTTCAGCCACCCACAGAAGAGCAAATGCCTCTGACAGGCTCCGTTCCAGCTGACTCCCAAATTAAATCTGGGGCTTGAACCTGCCTTTAGTAAAAGCTTGTTCCTCAAGTAGGTCCATGGAACAACGGGATAACAGAATCCAATGCTTTGCTTAAATGTTAAAAATCATCCACTTAAGGGGAGCAATTATCACTGATCCTTCATGCTAGCTACTTAACATTTAATATCTAACTCCTTAAGATATGAAAATAAGTTATTTTAACCTCCTGAAATAGATTTGAAAAGTCTCCTAGAATTTCTCAGGACCAGTCTCATTTAGAAGTAAGTGGAATTATGTTCAGAAGCAACTCAGATGTTTTTAAAAAATCCTACTTGATATTTAAAATACATAGCCCTGCAGTGATTTTCCTTGCAGTACTTCTTGAAATCAAGCTTAAAAAATGGACTTTGGAGCCAAGATGCATCTTTGTCTCTGCGTTTTCTGCTGGCTGGTTTTCCTGCTGTAACACAGCTCTGCACTGCTCCGTCCACAACAAAATCCAAAATACCACCACGAGACCCAAACTGCTGTTCTGGGACTGCTGAGTGACTGGGAAAGAGGCTGGGCTGTGACCAGCACACATCAATCCCATCCAGATTGACCACGACTGAAAATACTATCTTTGGTGAATAAAAGGGTCTCAAAACGTGTCTTTTTGCAAAGTGTTTTTCTTCTGAAGCATTAAACTTCCAAAATCGAGTTTCTTTACCACATTCTGCAGAGATTAAGACTGATGGCAAAATGAACTTTCTAAATATTTTGGGAAATAACATCTCTTAATACTCAAGCTTGTTACTCTGAGTACTCCATACTTGCTAACTAAGAAGTATAATGCTTGGAATTATAAATTATGTTTCATATTTAGTCCTTGCAGTGCACAGGAATTTGGATTTTACGTTTTTTATCAGTGCAAACATTCAGAAAGCAAACAGAAGATGAATACATTATTACTGTTAAAATTAATAAATATTTATATTAAGGAAGTACACAAAACTTCCAGTCAGGATAGTGACCCTTTACTTTTAAATAACGCACGTGTTGGTAGATTTCTATTTACGGTAATTACATCTCAAGAAGTAAGAATATTTAGTTGCATACATAAAATTGTAGGGTGGCCTTTGCCCCCGTGGCATTGCATTCACAGCCATGCAGCCTCCTGAGAGTTCAAGGGAAAAGATTCAATTATTGTCAGGATGGAGGATCATCTGTCTGAAATGCAACTACCAGAGAGGGAATTTTTACATTCTTTTAGTATTTTATCACGCAGTAAAAAAGAAATCACAGTAAGCTCTTGTCGTGCCACCTGCACTACTCTGCAATAACCCAATAATCCCAAAGTGTGTCCTTTAGTGGAACAGCTCCCGGTTTGCACTTGGAGGAGGAACTTAGGCCTGCAGGTTTCTGGGGTTATTTGGCCAATCAATTAACAGGTAATCTCAAGGACAACACATCCACTGGCCACACCAACTCTCAGCAGCTCAGTACAAGGCTGCCAGACCCCCTAAGGATGACCTTCCCACCTGGTTTCCTTTTCTCTCAAGCAAATCCCTGCCCGACCAAACGGCTCTGACACTTCAGCCCCATCGTTTCCAGTGAAAATGAAAAGACTTAGCACTACGGAAAACTCCCCTCGCAGGCTTTGAAAAAGCTGAATCTCTAATTACAGAACACATGAGCATTGTAAGAATTTAATTAGGAGCCCCCTGACACCTCCACACTGGAGGCTCATCCCAGCTCGGCCTCTCCGGCTGGTGGGCGCTGGGGAGGAACACTGGCTTCTGCAAAACCCGTCTGCCAGCAGCTGGAGCTGGGGCTGCTCGCAGCCTGTTGTTGCAGACAGTGAGGAAACCATCCAGTGTCCCAAATAAATTAATGAATTACTCTCCTCCTCCCAACAGACTCGGCGCTGGAGCCAGGAGCCGTAATCGCGCTCCCGCTGCCTCTGAGTCACCGAGAGCCGGAGCCCGGCGCAGCGTGCAGAGTCAGCAGAGGCGGATGCTGAGCTGCAGCATTGTGTCTGCAAGTCAGTCAAACCAGTTTGAAAATAAACTGCTCCTCCCCTGGCCCCTCCACAGGCCCCTCTGTGCACACACCGTTTCCCGCCACGCAGGCGGCTTTTTGGAATAGCGCGCCCGACTCGCATCAAAGAGCTTTTGGCCCTTGGGTTAAACCGTGTTAGTCCAGGCCCTGAGCAGGCAGAGGAACCAAAGCTGAGGTTTCCAGAGGAGCCTGGAGCTGTCAAGCACTCAAAACCCACTAAAATTCAACGGGAGCGGAGCACTCGCGCTCTCAGGTGCCGTTGAACCTCCCAGGCTCTGTCCCGGGGTTAAAGCAAGATGAGGAGCTGTCACCTTGTCGCTGTGTTTTCTAAGGACAAAGGAGGGTCCACAGCTGCAAAGACAGGTAGGGTGAAACCCTTCTGTTCATCACAACCACAGAAAACTGCCCCCAAAGCTGCCTCACTGATTTTCCCCCAATGCCAGAGTCGTTGCACAGCTGGAGAGGGTGAACGGTCCCTCCTGTAAACCATTGATACTGTGGCAAGCAGAAAACACCTTTTTCATTTCTTTTCCAAACTTCCATTTCATATCTAGCTGCGTGGAAATGGGAATTTTTCATAATGAACCGTTTTACATCTGTCCCTGATAAAAACACAATTACTGGCAAAACATATTAAATCCCCTCTGCCACTGATGTGGCATTTGAAATTAACTGCCAGATAAGTTACGGGAGATATTGAAGGTCTGTAAGTAAATTTTAAATATTTTAATATTCAAAATTCAAACCATGTTGATGACACACAAGAGGCTGCATAGCTTGTTTCTTCTGCCTGGCTGTAGTGAAATGTTATGAATCCTTTCCTAGTAAGAAAATGTGTGTACTCAACGTTTCAGTGATATTTGTGTAATATTAGTATTTTAGGTGAATGTTTCTGCCACAAGGTTCAGTTGTACGCTTGATCAGAAAACTAAAAAGCCAAAACAAAGCAAGTATTATGATTAAAACCACAGGGAGAATTTTGTGGCAACTCAAATTTTGGATAAATTTAGCTTGCATAAAACTGGTGCTAATCCATGTGTTTTCCTTCTTTTTTCTATTATTCCAGTGTAAAAAAAATTATTTCTTTCTTTTTCAGCAATAAGAATAAAAGAGTTTATTCTCATTAAATCTACTAAAACAGCTCAAAACTTGATTTTTCCAAATAACCAAGTCTACCTTTTTTTACAGAAAAAACTAAACTGCAAAAATTATTTACACTGAATCATTTTACTCTATGGGCATTCTCCAAAATTTTTCAGTTCTCCAAACTTTTCAAGCGTGTTTAACATAAAATAAAAAAAAAGAAAGTGATGTTCCATTAACCAAGAATAAATCTGATCCTGCTCCTAATTCCCACTTTCCAAGCTGCAAACAGCAATAACCCTTGAAAGATTTTTTAGGAGAAGACATCCCAAAAAGAGGGAAGATAAACACACACTCCCCTCCATGTTCCAGCAGGAACATTCCCACTGCAGGACATCTTTGAGCCCTTATTCGACCCCAGGATAACACCACAGGTCAACTGCTGCTTCTCAAGGCTCTGCTTTCATTGCAAATGTAAGGTATAAGCCCCAGACATTTTCCCTGAAAACAGAAGTTGCAGATGCCCAATCTTTGGTCATGTTTTGTGCCTGATGCAGCTCAGGAGTGTGACTGGGAAACGACGCCCTGATATTCAGGTCCCAGGTTATTGCCCCTTATTCACACTCAGTTACAAGCAGTTATACCCCAAAATATCGCTGTTGGTCTGATCCCAGGGGAATTGCCTTTCCCACTGATCCCAGGGCAGTATTGCAGCCACTAAGGCAGCACCTGTAACTTTCAGTACGTGCCACTTTTCCAAATCTTTCAATGGTGTGTGATGAACAGCAGTGATGGTGATGGTTACAAACAGAGATTCACCTCGGGTCGTGCTGCGATGGATGCGTGAGTCAGTGCTCTGAGCGATGGAGGAGAAAAAGGATCTCTCATCATTAACAGAAGAGCCAGACTTATCAGGAGCCCTGCAGGAAACCCTCCTCTGTGACCCACGAGGCATCAAAGACAAGAAAAACAACCAGTATTGGGATGGCAAGCGAGAACCCAGCTCCAGGAATGCTGCAGGATATGAGACAATGCCATGGCCAGCCACCAGAACTTGGCCCAGCAGAATCAACAGGACCTGAGATCCTGAGGATCTCTGCCACGGGACACATCTGCACTGCACACTAATGAATTAAAAAATTAACAGAGGAGGTACACACAGCTACTCCAGGAACCAAAAGCAGCCCTGCTACACCAGCGTGGGGTCTGGGACCGTTTTTCCAGCATTTAGTGCCAATGCAAATTTCTGCTGCACTACACCACAGCCACCTCCAATCCCTCTGTGCACCATGTTCCATTGGTATAAACGGTGATAAATGACAACTTGCAGGGTTTCATGGTGGTTGTGAGAGTGGAAATCACTATCCCCAGTGGGGAATACTCAATCACCTGCGCTGAGGCAAAAGCCAGGGCAGCAGTGAGGGCAGGACCCCGTCCCAGGCACCGTTTTTGCTCCAGCTCCCAGCGTTGCATCAGTCCATGGGCAACTCGTGCACCTCGAGAGCTTTCCAGGGAGATCCAGGAGGGACTGTGCCTACTTGCACAGGGAATTCAAACAGCTTATTACCAAAGCCATTTTCTTTTTTTATTATTACTTTCTTCAAACAAAGCTAATAAATCAAATCACCCAAGATGCACATTATGCAAAGCTTAATTAGATTTGGCACACATCTCACTAGGAGTAGCACCCATCTGACTTCAGATCAGAGAACTCAGGTTTGATGGGTGGAACCAAATCGCCCACTTTGGAGTTGCTAAATCTACTTTTAAATGCAGTGTGTTTGCATTTTTTCACTCTGGGACCTGGAGGAGGTTAGCTTTGTTTGACTTCTGGGCAACGGGAGCAGTGGAAGAGAATTCAGAAATAGGAGACATGTTTCTGAAGAGCATAAATCTCTTATACTGCAGGCATGGAGGAATCACAAAGTTGGCAGCAACCATTTCATGGGGCTTCATTTCACATGGCTACTGCTTGTGAAGCTTCCTCCTTGACAACCTACCGAGACATTCTGGGGTATTTTTAATAAAAATATAGAAAGCTAATGTAAAAATTACAATTTTAACAGCATTTTGCTTGGCATAGCATCCTTCATTGCTACCTCTGCTGAATTGATTGCCAATCCCTTTCTTTTCTTACATACACAGAACCTCTAGAAACAAGACCTTGTGAAAAATTTCAGCTAAACATATTTTTTAAATACATTTATGACCTTAGTAGAGATGAAAACATTAAAAGGAAAAAAAAAATTCTAAGTCTATTCAAGAAAAGGTAGAGAAAAAGGTTTTTACGAAGTAAAAATGCTGCCTCCACACTTGATCCCTTTTCTGCTGAGCAGGAACAATGACCAGCAGGGTATTGAAAAGAACTTGCCCAGAAGAACAACATCTCCGCAGACGGTGCTGAACCCCCACAGCAACCTCCTTGTTCCCTAATCCCCCTTCCATGGAATGACAGAGAGGCAGAGGGAGGGCAGGAGGCTGATCATGGACACACTCATGGAAAAAGGAGCTCGGAGCTCCACGGGGAGCCCTGTGCTCCAGACAAGGAATGAAACACAGCCTGGGCACGAGAGCGGAGAAAGAGCACGCGTTCTGGCTCGTGGCCACGCTGCACCTCAGCTGGCCACGCTCTGCTCACAACTGGGAGCTGCTGCCAGCCCACGGCTGCTGTGGCACTGGAGAGGGCATCACCCCCTGCCAAACAGCACAGCTGGTTGGACCGAGCAGGGTTTGCTTCATGGAGAGCCCCACGTGCTGCTTGTGCTGCCCAAACGAGCACAGGCTGGGCCCAAATCTGTGCCCTGCCTGCCAGGTGACAGCTCCACTGCCAGCCCTCACCACCACCCCCTGCAGCAGCTCTGGGCAGGGGTGACAGCACAGAGCCCGGCCAGATTCTGCTGGACAGACACCTCGTGAGCTCCACACTCATCCTCACCCAGAACGGGCACTCGTGTGCCCAAAAACACCGGCAGTGCACAGCAAATCTTAAATAGCAACTGCCTGCAACAGGCAGCTCGTGGGCAGTCTTCCAGTTACCACTTAATTAAGAAAAAAAAATTACCATATTCACTAAATTATTTAATGAAACAATTATTTCATGCAGAAGTCCTAAGCTACTTCTAGGCAACCAACACACACAAAAAGATATGATAGTTTCAAATTAATTCTTTAGAGTGACCCACGCATTCAGGGTCTACCTTTAAAAAGGTGCTGGACCCCACTGCTGAAGCCTGAGTTTTGTAACCTCAAAACCTGACATTTTTCTGTCTGTGAGATAGGAGGCTCACATTTGCCTTATTCACAAACACAGAAACACAGAAATAATTAAATAAAGGGAGCCCAGTTCATGCTCCACTGCACCACGTACGAGAAGCTGCGGCTGACAATGACATTGAAAACCAGTTGTCAGTCTAATGTAATCAGAGAGACAATTGGCTCTGCTGGCAAGAACTGAATTAGTGTTTTCTGTCTGAATCAGTGTCATCTTCTAGGGAGCAGTGAAGCTTATGCAATGATAACAAAACTCCCCAGAAGCTGCATTTGTTACTGAAATATGGTGGTGCTTTGGTGCTGTGTAACCTCATTCTGTAACACAATATACCTCATGGTCATGCTGCTGTTCTCATGTTCCTTGCAATGATACAATTCAATGACCAGATACGAGATCAAACTAGACAAGCATAATACGAAAACTTTAAAATCTCCCTTGGAGAGCTGATGTGGTTTATTGCCAGGCGTGTTCCCTGCTCTCTCACTCACTGTACACACATGCAGAGCATGAAATCGGGGCAGAGTCCAGGCCGAGATGCAGCTTCAAATCTTTGTGCTTTGGGGGAGACAGGAGGGTCAGTGGTGCTGGGCTTCATTTTCCTAACGAGGACGGGTAAATTTCAAACCAAGGTCAGATATAAACAAATGTCCCTTTATAAAGTAGGAACCACTGTTAACGCACGTTTGGATTTTGTAATGACATTCTAGAGTCAGTCTTAAAACAGCCTTTTTAGTATTGTGACAGCATCTGGTAACTTCACCTTTATTTCTGTTTCAGTTCATAGCATGGGTTTTTGTTGAGCATTGGAACGCGCTGAGTAAAAAAATTTTGATTTTTTTTTCATTTTCACTGTGGTAGAAGCCTAAGCTACATCTGTTGCCCCTTGCCTGCAGAACCACCCCACTGGCCCCCCATGGGAGGTGGGAATAGCTTGCAGGGGTCTCCTTCCACGTGGCCCAAGAGGATGGAAGGATGTTCAGGTACAGAACAAAAAGGCTACCTCAGAAATGCCCCTTACCTTCAGAAAAATACCACTTCAGCCCAAAAAACTTCTTACATTTACATATCGTAATAAAATCTTAAGAATTATGTTTATATTACAAGCAACTGGCACTAGGAAATCTCTGCTTTACATTCTATTTAAAACTATCTTGCGTTTAGCAACATTGACCAATAGAAAACTCAATGAAAGCAATAAAGACAGATGGTTCTCATACATTGGTTTTAAAGGTATTTTCTCTTTTCCATCTACAACACCTGTTTCTTTAAAGAGGCATTCATGGGAGGGTACTCTCACTGGATTGATATACATCTGTAATTAACAAGCTGATCGTCCTCCTCAGGCCAGGGAGACACTGCATGATCTGACACTTAAAGGCACGACATCAAAATATATACCCTCTTTTTCATAATTAACATTCCACATTAAATATTCATTAAAACTTACATAAATTATTTCCTTGTTCAAGGCTCAACTTCTCTGTCCTTGTTCAGACAAAGCTCTCACTGAATGTGTTTACCCAGCTAAGACAAGACATGACCACACTTTAAACCTACTGTGCTGCCATCAGTCTTTGTCAGCCTCTGGTCTTGCTCAGAGAGCACGAGGCACAACACAAATCCTGGAGCTCCTCGTGTGTGATTCCCTTTTCTTTTCTACAAAAACCACCTCAAAAAAAAAAAAAAAAAAAAAAATTCCCAAACGACAGCAGCAACCAGAAACCAACGAAACAGAACCCACCAAAAAACCTCCACGCCTGTTGGAACAAAACCACTCAAGTACAGGAATTTTGGACAAACAAGAGGAGACTCACAGGAGCAGGAAGGGCTCGAAATCCCCATCACGTCTGCCAGGGCTCCAGACCAGGCCTCCACAGAGCTCCTCGCTGCAAGACAGAGGGAGTGAGATGGAGAGGGAAGAGGAATGCTTTGTGCCTTACATCTACCGTGTGTCAAGCCAAAGCCCCAAACAGGAAACGTTTCCCCACGAGAGTTTTGGAACAACGTGCTTTTCGCATGGACAGGGTGAATTTTTTGGGTCTCTTCAGTAACTGTTTGGATTTACTGAAAGGAGGAGAAGAAAATAAGCTCGGTGAGGGCAAGGCAGATGACCACATCCCCTTGGCACACACCTAGCAGTCCAGCTCTGCCCTCTGAAGATGTGGACACTCTCCAGTAGTGCTTATTTATCTGTCACACCACAGTGATGGATGTTACTGTTGCTCTCAAAAACATATGCTCAGAAGTTTATTATGGCACTAAATGTGGGCTGGGTAAGAATCTGGATTGTTTAAGTGTCAAACAGTGACAACATGTGTACAATACAACACAGACATCAAGGGGGAACCCGCTCGGCTAATATGTGGGATTCATAGAAGCCTGTAGGAACAAAGACCACCCATAAAGCCAAACCAAAGCTGCCACAAGAATAGGTGGTGCTGCTTCCGTCACTGCGTGCTGGGTGCCAATCGGCTTCCTAATTAGATTTGCAAGCTAATAAAAGGCATAAAACGCAATAAAAGGACAATGTGTTATAAGTTTTCCTATGACAAACATCGCAGCAGATTTCTGCTCATGGTAGGTCATGAGCAGAACACCCAGTGCATGTTTGTTTTTCTTATGGCCAGGTTTGTTTTCTTTATGTTTTATATGGTTTGTGCCTTTTATTAATGAGAATTAATATTTCCTTAACAAGGATAATCCTGAGTATCACAGTTTTCAAGTAGTCACTAAGTAACAATCAGCATAAATAACTCTCATACTTCTCAGAATCTTCCTTCAAATTATGGTATTTTGTTCTATTTCATGTTACATTTTGTAAAAGCACATGGTAAATTGGCTAGTACAAAAAAAGAGAACTGTTAAATAAATTAATTAAGCCCCAAGAAAAAAACCACATCTCCTTAAATACATGAGTTGGAACTTAGGAATCTTGGAGACAGCAGCACCACATGGGAACTGCTGGAGCTCTGTTCTCATCCTGGAAGACCAAAGAGTTCAAGCAGAACTGGAGCATTGCTTGACAAGGCTTCAAAAGGATTGAACAGAAAAACAGTAAAAGCAAAGATTGGCAAAAAAAATCCCAAGCAAAACACAACCACCCTAGGATGGGAGGGAAGGATAGATGGAAGAGGAGAAACAGTAGAAAAAGAAAAGATGGATGGGAAATTTAGACTGAAATCCAATGCATCTTCATCACGTGCACATGTGAGCGAGTGGTACAAATTTCTTCCCTTGACATCTCAAACCATTAATATACAATATACGTTTGCTTTCTTAGTGGCAGTTACTAACAGAATGACCAAAGGAAAACGTGAGTCTAATGAAACAAAACTGCAACTCTTGCTCATGTGGATTAACACTTAAACCTGAAAAATCCCTCTCCAGGCTCTATGATCTGCTGTGCAAGGGCCTCAAAATACAATAACAATTCTGAGAAGTCCTTAAACTCTTAAGCTACGGAGTGAAAGTCCCAGAAGATGCCACCACACCTTAATTAGCAATTTACAGGATGAGCTGAGGGAAGTTCTAAGGACTTGAGTGGCACCACCTATCCCACAAATTCAACAGCAACAGTCCCCATGTCCCCTCACAACTAAAGCTTCCCAAGGTGGGACCCTGCTCATAAACCAACAGCTGGAACCTCTACGTGGATTAGAATGGCAAAGGCACCCATTCACATTCAGATGGTCCCTTTGTCCAACACAGCCCTGCTCCCCAGCCTTTTGGAGCGTGCTATAAAGTCTTTTCCCCAGGCTCTCTCGGAGGAGGTGGGTTGAGGGAGGTGTGGGTGCTGGAAAGAGAGAGATATTGGCTCCGAGTTAAACAGCTTTTTGTATGCACAACCTGAGGCATAAACAAGTCAGGATTTGCGTGCTGGACCTTTGCATATACAATCTGTGTGCTCTGGAAAAATCATTTAATAGTCCTTCTATTGCAGGGGTGTGAAAACACTGGGTCAGCTTCTTTGTGTTTTAAACAGCATAGAAATGAGTGTGAAATAAGGAAATCCACAAGCGGCTTTCTACAGCGCGTGGATTACCTGAACAGGCAGCTCTGGGCAGGGGTGAGGAATGGAGAGGTGGAATCACATGGCCTGTGCCAGGAAGGAGACCAGGCTGGATGGCCAAAAAGCTCCATGGATGACGGGGGTCGGCCCCAGACAGGCAACACTCATATCTGGGGGAAACAGCCTTCAGTGACACCACAGCTCTGGCAAAGATCAAAGCAAGGAGCAATGGTGGCACAGGGACAAGACATCACATGGGTCCAGATGTGCTGGTTATATCTTTGCTGGGTTTCATTTTTAAGAAAGTGCTCTTCCAGGGGAGGACCCCAGCTCTCAGGCCTCGTGGAATACAAGCTTTTTCAGAAGTGACTTGAAAGGAAAGAGGGTGGGGGAAATCTGATTTAATAAATGATATATAGGAGTATAATTATATGGTTTTAAACACAGTTCCAGTACACTTGTCTCAGCAAGAAACGCTGGTGTGTGAGAGAAATCATTTATATTGCTTACTATGGTTTTTCAATCTTGGCAAGCACTTTTTCCATTCTAAGATGTGGGAACACCCACATCAGTAATTATATATGTTAGCAAAAATACAAGATAACTTGTATGCTGGAGAGGGGGGTTTCTCCCATTTTCAGTGAATTCTTAAGGCAGTAAAAGGGAAAATTTCTGTTCTACAAGCTTCATAACTGTAAAAAATTGTTACTGAAAACATGAGCTTGTCTCTAAGTAGTGAAACACAGACCCATTATCCAAAACATTTATCATCTATAACACCTGTGTGACCAAACTAACGATTTTTCCGTTCTGGGCACCTTATTTAGTGTAAAGAGGATTAATAATCCCCATCGCTGGGTGCAAATCAGCAGAGCCAGTGCTGAGATTTTACACGTTTTAAGCAGGGGTTTATTGGTAGGGCACATTCACGTGAGCATTCCAGCAAAACCCGGTGCTAAAATGGGAAAGCTGGGCTTTCTGAGAAGGAACCACTCGCTGGGACTTCCAAAGGGTGGGAATTCTGGTGGAGAGTTGGAGGGACGTGGGATGAGGCTGCTCACGAGCTCCAGCAGCAGCCAGAACCACTCGGGAGCTCCTGAACCACAGCTTGGCCATCCCCAAAAAAAACACCACTAAAAACCAAGATGGGAAGCTCATCCAGCTGGGAATAGGCCACTGCAAATACCGACACAGAATTTAGGTCTGTTAATTTTCTCCTCTGATTCTCACATCGGCCAGAGGAGACCAGGAATATCCAGGCATCCATTTTGCAGGCAGGTGTTGTGTTTAGGTGCGTGGCAGAGAAATCCTGCTGTCCATAAGGGAACTGTTCACTGCCACAATCCTGCCACATGCAATCCTAATATTTACAGGACAGACTTATGGAACAGTCCCACTCTTTCACCTGACCTTATACAGAACGTTTTCTTGCACAGATTTTTCCCAATATGTGCCTGGATATAAAGACACGATCACTCCTCGTTTTTCGTTTTGTTTTCTTTTCTTTTGTGGTTGCACAGCTCTCAAATCTCAATAAAGATTTAATTACACGCTGCATTAAGAGAGAATTGGCTTAGCTTTCTTTATGGTTTCTTAAATATTCTTTTTATTAAAGCAGATGCAGATCATTAAGAAGAGCAATGATAAATAATGGTTCACAGGCAAAATTATAATCCGTCCTTTTGTATATTTTGGAGTTAAAAAGCCACTAGACCTAGAGACATCACACGAGTTGGACAAGGCAAGAATAGGAAAATCATGTTGTTCTAACCCTGGATAACCCCAACTTGCTACTTGCCACTAAGTGTCCAAAATTAATTTGCATTCTATTTAAAAATGTTATACATTTTTTTCATACAGAAATAAAATAGTCTTCTTCTGGTGTTTCCTGTACGTCAGTGTAAGCTGGCATGTGCTGGGACACACATTTTGAAAGCCCAAATTTCCAGAGCTCACTTCAAAGCTGCAGGAGAGATTCCCACCCTGTCCTGGGAGGACTGGGTGGGATGAAAGCTTAAGACAGGAAAAGACTTTGTCCAAACTGAGTGACATGTGAGAAGGATGGAAACAAAGAAACTGATCCACTGGCCTAAAACAAAAATTAAAAAATTAAGAGCACTGTGAGTTTCCATGGGCTTTATGCCAAGTTGTAGACTTTTAAAATTTCCAAAATATAAAGCCACTCAAATCCTCAGTTTTATCATTCTAAGATTCACAAAAAACCCTGAAATTTCCTTGCATGTTTCTTGGGCTTTAAAATGTTGATCTCCCCACTCCCAATCCCTGTAATCCCTGTCTAACATCAGTGTACGGGGTCTTGCAAGCTTTTTTTAAGTCATCATCTTTAACCAGAGCTGAATTATTATGTCAGACAGTTGAGAGAATTCCGCATTTCACAATAGTTTTGTTTAAACAGTATTGGGCACAAAAAGCACAGGAGAAAAACCCCACAGCTTTCTGGTTCTCGTGCCAGCTTTTTTAATATCTTAAATGACATCACTCGATGGAAAATTTAAAAAAACCAGACCATTATAATGCCATAGTCTTAAGTAACTCTTAAAAGAAAACAAAACACACTCCCCCCTTGCTGCCCCCCCAGAAAATCCAGATGAACACAGAAAAAGCTGTCAAGCTCAGTCTTGTCCAAAGCAGATCTGCCAATGTTCTGACAATGTTTGCACTTGCTTGTCAAAATGGTCACTTCAGCTGAGCATCATTTACACTTTGGCTTACAAATTAGTTATGTAAATTACCTATAAATTTAACATGGAAAAAAAATCCACCTACCTTTTAAGTTATATATAAAAATATACACGCTTTCTATATATATTATAAAATGTGGCATTGTAGGGACATTTCCTGGCCAAAGCGAAATGTTGCAGTTGGAGCACCCAGGAGAGACTGGAGGCTGGAGCACAGCTCCCAGCCCCTGCACCTGGGTTTCCCTCCCTCCTCTGCCCCCAGCTCACTGCTGGAGCTCAAAAAAAAAGTCCTTTTGTGCCTCACTTGCTCGATCTGCAGAGTGGACAGGGCTGGTGGAATTAGTCCTTGCATTATCCAGCAAATATAAAGGTTTTCTCCTCTCTGGGAGCACTTCACAAGCTGTTTGAGCAAATGATCTACTCTGAAATTGCTCAGAAAGCCGTTTTCAGCAAGAAGAGGAATGTAGGATTTTTACCAACTGGTCTGCTGGGCCAAACTGCACATTTTTGGGAGCTGTGCTGCTCACATAAGGTGCTGCACGATGCTGTTAATGCACGGGGGCTGGAGGAGTGCCTGGGCTGTTTATGGGAATGTCTTTAATTGTTCAGCAGATTTTAAAGATAATTAACCATATTGTTATTAAAAAAAATAAAAAGGTGCTGAGAGAGCTTTGTCATGGATTTCATCCCTTCGTTCATAGAAGAAAGAGTTCAGTGGAATATTTACAGTAAGACAAGTAGGACCAGTTAAGAGTCGGAAGAGAAGAAAAATCTTCGAAGGAGAGAGGATCCTGCACCTGGGACTGCTCTGAAACTGAGACTGTCATCATAACAATGAGAGCTTGTGCAGGAGGGAATTTTAAATCTCCCTGAACTCTCACACTCTATCTGTAGATGGAATAAATAAATAATATTATTAGGGACAGAGATTACTGGAGATAGGCTCTGATCCTGTGTCCCTCAGAAACAAGGGCTGAGGAACAGATCTTAAAATTGGGATTGATGATAATTATACCTACACTTAAAGTGTGAAACCCTTCTGAGAGGCTTTGTCTCCTCACCTCTTCCTTTCTTCTCCAATATTTTGAATACCAAGAAGAAAACCAGCAATGATTGTTCTGACATGTCAAGGAAACCATCATGAACATACATTCTAAATTATTATTTTCATCCTCTGATGATTTTTCTAATCAAAACTTGCTTGGTTTTCTCTTGTTAATGGAAAAAATTTGACTGTTAATGGAAAAAATTTGACTGTTAATGAAAATGGTCAGTGAGTGACTCCTCATGAAGCACACACACAAAAGCTTTGCTGTATTTAGTCATCGCTCTATCCGGACGTGGGGTTAATTCCTGCCTCCCAGGATAGGCTGACATTCCACAAATCACTAATGGGGCAGGAGATCCCAGAATTAACGAGAATGGGTGATGCCCAGAGCTTTCATATTGTGCTTCACAGCATCACTGACTATCACAGCCATCTTCAGAGCCTCAACCTGTTCTTCTCTGCCTCAGAGTTTCCCAAAGTACCACAACCCCCACAGGAAGGTGAGACACAAACGCATGAACTTGCTCCATCAGCCAACTCACCACTGTTACTAACTGGAGAATGCTCAAACTGCTGTTTTTATGGCTCTGACTATCAAAACTCTTCATCCAATTCAGCTGCCAGTTACACATACGCAGCAGAAAAACATTACCAACTCCTTAATTCTATTAAGGGTTCATTGCATTTCAATTTCTACGCCAAAAGCAGGAGCCGGACAAAGCTTTATGCTTCTTCTTCACAAAACACCACTTCCATGCTATTCCTGACCCCTAAATGGAGGAATGAAAGACTGGGGGAATATAGCAATTTATCCTGAAGTGTTTCAGATCCCAAGGTCTTCCTCTACAGCCATGAACACATGGACTTAGCAGCTGATCAGCCCATGAAGGAGGAGTAGGAAAATTAGGATGAACTCATGTCTCAGGATGCTGATACAAACACCAAAGAGGTCAACTTCCATTTCACTTCTGCGTTACACGTTCTACGCCTAAAAATTCTACCTGTGCATAAATCTACAGCAAAGAGAAGAGAAAGCTGAGGCAAGCAGAATGTCCTGGGAACACCCAGCACTGCCAGCCCACAGAGCTGTGCTGCTCGGAGCGAGGTGCAGTCCCAGAGGGTCAAATAACTGGAGTGGGGGTTCTTTTGGTCTCGAGTCACAACTTGATTACGTGATAAGAGATCGACACTGTACGTGTGCAAGGGGAATTTAGCCTGAGAGGGCCCTGCTTTCCAACAGGCAGCCCTAGAGAGAGAGAGGGGGAGAGAGAGAAATAAATCCCTGAAGAAGCTGGGAACGGCGAGACAGCTCAAGTGATGCACACTTACACTTATTATTAGAAGTGAGAGAAAGCTGCAAATAAGCCTGTGAATGTTCTGTTTCACTGCATTCAAGTTGTTTTCCAAGCTGATTCTTCAAGTGAGCTCCTACACATCAATCTGTGCAAATACCAGAGCAAAAACCTGCGTGGCACTCAAGACTTTGGTACGTTGCTTGATCAGGACAAGGAAAAGGAGCAAGTTTTGAGATTGTTGCACTGAGGAAGTTTTGCCTAAAAATAATGTACTCTAAAGGTGTTTTAAAAAGTGAATTTTAAATTCACGTTCATTTTTAGTATTTGCATCAACCCCTTTTCCAACCAGGAAGAAGAAGAACGCCATGTGACTTGGATACCCATTACAAAGAGCTGAAATTTTAAATGTTGGAAACCCACAATGAAATGCTGGCAGCCAATCTACTGACAAAGAATGAATCAGGAAATCAGCTCAAATAACGAATACATTGAGAACTTCATAATAAAGTCAATTACAATTCATGCACAGAAAACAGACACCATTCATCCTCTATCATCCGGTGAATAAATCCCTGAATTCCCCGTTATCTGAATACGTTTCTCTAACAAAGCTGGCTCTTATAGCAGCTTTCTAATTCAGCATTTTCTGACAGTAAGGGAGTGGGAGAACCTATGAGGAACATGCAGAGTGTCAGTTTTCCCAAGGGCCAAATTTAGCAGTGCCTCCTGGCCATCCTCCTGCTGGGAATCATCCCGCAGTATAATTTAGGCAATGGACACATCCCACCAAGTAGCTCAGCAATCTTTGCGGGACACTCTACAACCAACTGAAGAGTTGGACCTTTGTCAAATATCTATTTTAACCTGAGGTGAAAGCCTGGCCACAAAAAGCTTCAGATTTGGCTCCAGCAGAGCCAGGTTTGAGTTTGGCATGTTGGCAACCAAGGGACAGGAGGTAGAAGCACGTTTTCCCTGTAGGTGCTCCTTTGTATTCCTCAACCACTTTCATCCACTCCCGTGTGCTCCAAAACCTTTAGCCAGACTGCTCGTTTGCATATGCTTTTGAGATACTAATTAAACACGTACAAACAAAGAAAAACCTTGCAGCAAAGGAGAAAACACAAAGAAATTAAGGAACTTACTTCAGAAGTCTCGGGTAAGCCGCTCAATTGGGTTTTCCCCGCAGATTCCCCTCCTGCCTTGACTTCCCCGATCCACACACTCCGCTAATTCCAGCAGCGAATCCATACATTCACAATCGAGTGGAATAACTTATAGGCACCAACCGCAAACTCCGTGAGCAGAGCTGCACACAAGCACATGCTTGTTTAAAGAGGGACCTGGAACACCTTGAGAAATGTGTACAACGCACGCCATTCATCTGCTGGCTCCTTGAATTATTCCGGCTAAAACAACGCAGCAGCGACAAAAAAACCCAACCCAAAAGCACCAAAAAACACAAAACCACAACAGCGAAAGTATTGCGCCAGTAAAATGAATCTGGAAATTCTGTATGAGTTCTAGCACAAGGGTGACGGTAAGGGAAAAGGGATCAGCTGGGAAACCAAGATGCTTTCAGTCAAAATTGGAAATCACAACAGTGAGACCGGAATTTTAGATGATCAGCTCAAACGTATTCCTTCTCTAGCTCCACATTTCAGCATGATAAATGCACCAAGCTCCCTCTAATACCAACTTGCTCCTCCAAGGAAGTTTTCCAGAGAGAAAAAAAATCCCAAACTGCGTCCTCCAAATAATACAAATAAGAATACCTTTTTTTATATAGTTTGCCACAAAAGCACAAGGTTTCCTCAGGTCTACCCAGGGCCCAGAATATTTTTGTGCTTCAGGTAATACCTGACAGGTAATAATGGCTTATCTTGTTAATTTTGCTCTTGGGAAAACGGCAAGAGGTGATCAACTCCTGCTCCCTTTTTGTATGTTTGTTTCCTATCACAGATTTTTTTTTTCCACAATGAAATGCAGATAAGAAGTTCACCTCAACAAGATAAAGAGTGAGATGGGTGCAATTAAGTCTATGGAGTAATTTGTTTTCTACAAGACCCACGACTTCAATAACATAACATCTAAAATGCTGGAGGTATCAAAAAACTGGAAACAAAACCAATAAGAGGAAGATGAAATGTCAGCAGATGGATTAACATCATCGGGAATGTGCCAGATTCTTAAGGCTATATTAAGCAACAATTTTTTTCCAAAGCAAATTCTATGATAATTTTAATAAGTTCACTGCAGAACTTGATTTCCTTTTTAACATTAATTCCCCATTTTCCTGCTGTTGCTCATTGCCACTCCTGCAGGGAAGGGGGCTGATCCCAAACCCCTGTCATGTTCCAGGGTTTCAGCTGGGCTACGGATCCCTCACCTCAAAGGCTTCACTGCAAAGTTCTCTGTTGTTGCTACAAACGCTCAGGATGTCACATAATCATCATTCCAAATGATGTCATCTGGAGTTTTTTGTTTAATTCGCACACTTTCCACCCCCTCCCACAAAAAAAAGGAAAAAGAAAAGTGTGGTTTCCTTCTAGCTGATTTGCTGTGCTTGTCAGCCATCACCTATGTGCTGGCTGTCCCAGGGTCTGAACACAACCCCCTCAGGGGATGTCTATAAATAAAATATGTGAGACTCAACGGACAGCTGATTTAATATGACCTTATCAGCTTATGGCACAGTGTCTCCTACCATTTTTCTCTGACAAAATTGAGGTGCTTTTGGCAGAAGGCAATAGATACACACCATATCATGTTTAGCTCCATCCCCAGGAATTTAACAAGACTGATGCAGCCTTTCCTATCATTTTTTTCCTCTTAAAATGGGATTTTCAAGAACATTGGAAAAAATGGCACGTCACTGCCTAAATGCCCAGCTTTGCTGTCAAAGAAACAAAGGCTTTATGAGGCAGTTTGTTTCTTTACATAAGAACTATTTATTTGTGTTCTGGGGGGGGTTATTTTCCAGTAACCCTTAATAAGACCAACACGAGCCAGTAGAGAAAACAGAAATTCCTACACACGGGAGAGCTCCCAGGTGAACTGAGGGTGGAAACTGCAGCCATGAGTGGTATAAATACGCCAGGGAAATAACTGTAAAAATTAGTTTATGGGATATTTAACCAGTTGCTGTTACTTTGCAAACACTATTTCCAGACACAGCGGCAGGGCTGATACACAACCTGTTGCCATCCACATCTCTGCATTTCCCAAGGTGAAAGGAAGCTGGAAAATGTAACTTGGACATGGCTGTGCCTGGTTCTGCTTCCAGCCCAGCCGTCCAGGTCTACAGTCTTCCTCCATGTGCTTTCCCAGTGTGGATGCAGTCACAATTCCCCTTGCAAGGAGCACAAAACACATTGGTAAGTGAATCTAAACGTGTGCCATTGCTCCCCGTGGCCTCCTGCACCACTGGGGGCTGCATTTTCAATTAATTCCTATTAAACCATCAGCTCCCTTTAGAAACCACTTTTGATTCTGTGTAAGTTTGTTCTAATTAGCACCAAATAATGAAAGTATAACAGCAGCACCTATTCTCCCAACATTTTTAACAAGCTGTCAGAGAAGGAACAGTGTGAATAACAGCTGAGTTTAATATGCTACTTTGCCTTTTTTTTTTTCAATCCCTGCATTGAGTTGCTTTTAATATTTCTGGGTGACCAAAGCAACCTCATTTTGAGGTCAAGTGAATACGCACAAATTCTTTTAGTTCCTTGACACAGAGAGTTCAATCTTGATAAAAAAAAATAACCCCATGAAGAAATCTCCTCAGATGACTCCAGGATGTGTCATCTGACACATTTATTGCTCAGGGTCCCTGCCAAAGCCATTCAATATATAATTATCTCAGCTGTGCCACAGCCCTTATTCCTATGCATCCAAATTCTTCAGCTTTCTCCAGGAGAATTTTAAGGGAAATCTTTTCAAACATCAAAATAATGGTATATTGTTGAATGTCTGAGGTGCTTTTTCTTTATCAGAGATCTGATCCACAGGTGATAAAAGCAGCAATTTACTNAGTTACAGACACACTAATGCAGTATAAAATCTAAAAAATATGAAAGTTAAAATTAAAGGTACCATCACCACTGCTGAAATGTTCCCATCTGAGAACTTCAGGGATGCAGGACCTCATCCTACCACGTTCCTGCAAGATCTGAAAGCTCCTATGGGCTCCACCAGGAGCAGAGAGAACTCCAAGGTGGGTAAAGAGACATTTGCAGTGAATCTTTCATGTTCTCCATTCAACTAAAGAAGAGATGTAGTAAGAAAACGAGGGGGGGAAAAAAATCACAGATTTCTTCTTGATATAAATGATATGGATCCTGATTGAGGAAGCCCCTGATCCTCAAATCACTGGAGACTGGGGAAGCATCACTGCCCCATTTCTGTACCCCTCCTGCACATCAGTTTGCCAGCCCTGAGTGGGAGCACTGAGTCACTCCCCAGTCTGAAGAGGTGCCTCCCCCTGGCTTCCACACAACGGTGCTCTCTTGTTCCATGAAAATCCACAGCATGTGTCCCACCTTGTTTGAACACCTTCAGACGACACTGCAGATGTTTCCTCAGCCTGGGCCAGCTGCTCAGGTGTTCAGTAATTCCCCTTGAAGTCATAGGAGTCCTTCCAATTCCTGCCACCTGAGAATGCTGCCTGCTGTTCAAACCCGATCCACCACCCCCCTGCAAACATTTACATGGAAAACAGGTTCAGGGAAGCAGAGATTGACAACTTTGTGCCTGATATCCTAATTGTGGGCTGGACAGCAACTTATCTTGTCTCTGATCAACCCTACCAGCTAGGAACAGTTTCACAACTGCAGGAGGCTTTGTGTTGCAACTTGCAACAAGAAGTGTGGCATCCTGCACCATGGCTGAAGTGTTCAATGCACTCAGATCTGTCCTCGTGGGCTAACTGAACTTTTATTATAGGATTTTTGTTGTTGTTGTTGTTGAATTGAAGAGATGTAACTCTACTCTTTGAAGTTTAAGACTAGTTGTAAATTCCTTGAAGTCAGCCCTATTTCCTTTTATATTAGCATGTTAACAAGCTTTGGAAGACTGACAGACCTTACAGGAAGACACAGCTGGGTGCTCCTCTAGTCTGGGCTTAATGAAAACCAGAACATGAAGGCTGAACTCTGTGGCTTGTCTGCTGTTTACAGACTCGGCAGGAAGAATCCACTGCCCCAGTGATGGAGGCAAAACGTCCTCATCAAATACTGATACTTTCTGTACTACCAAGGAAAACAGTTGGGATTAATTAAGAAAGGAAATGCCACAATATTTTAAATTACTTCTGTAGTTTAAACCTTTGTACCAGATGAAGTCCAACAATAAAAAAAAAAAAAAAAAAAAGCAAAACAAAACAACAAAAAAACCTAACCCACCCCGTGGAATACTGTGAAGATGGGATTTTGCAAAGAGGAATTGATTAAAGAGTGAGGGCCCAACCATGAGTGTGATCCAGATCTGGACCAAGAAGAGGCAGGGCACCTTTCAACTCCTCCACGGTACTGTGGGCTGAGGGAAAACATGAAAGATCAGGAAGAATCAAAGATTATACCCCCAAAACTCTAAGTCAATAAAGAAGTAGAGAGCAATCCCGAAACTCCATTGGGAATCAGTGTTTATCAGGATGACAGTGATGCCAAAGGATGCTCCAGGAATGTCTATCCCACAGACAACGTGTAACACAAACCTCCTGCAGGCAGTTTTATGGCCACTTTCTGCATTATTTGTGTTGGAAGCATCCTCCCATTCCTGGGAATCCCTGATGCTACTCCAGCCCTTTCACACCTCAAGAGCTGAGGAGCAGCTCTTTCCTTCCATTTCTGCTTCTCCAGGCCCTGATTGTTGAAAGACAAGTTCTAGAGAGCTAAAAGGGAGATCAAGCTGTGCTGCTGCATTCTGGAGCTCTAACATCTCTGGAGAATATCCAGGAATATCGTCTCTACCCTGGATTTTAACAGCAGATTTTACTATGGCATCTATTTACATAAACTTCTTTTGATTTAGTGAAATGTATGCTCCAACACACTCGTAGTACACGTCTAATTTCCACATGCATAAGAAATAATCGTAAATATAAATCAAATAAATGCAGGCACAACTGGCCAGTTCTAGTTGCATTTTTCCCACCAATCCATAACTCTTCAGACAGTGAAGTGCTTGGAAGGAAAGACCATCCACAGACTGAATGAAACCCACTTTCACATTGCTATTTTACATCCCTTTTTAACAAAATCTGGTCATCAAAGGCCAAGACAAGGCTACTTTCTTGGAGCAGAGTTTTCAACTCAACCAGGCAGAGTTGTGCTTTTGCTGTTATTATAGAAACATCCTTAAAAACCCTAAATGCTGACAGCAAAGATAACCTTGAAACGCTGTCCAGCCTCACACCAAGCGGATGCTGCGTTTTCACGCGTGCTTGGAGCATTTTGCTGCATGCCAGATTTCCATGTGCACCTGGTTATGCAACCAAAATATCCAGCCAGAAACATAAACAACACAAAGTCTGCAAAGTCTTAGGCTGCATCGCTGAGTGTTCGAAGTGGAAGTTCAGAATCTGCTTTGATGAGCACTTAGAATAAATCAGGGAAAGGCAGCCAATGGTGAGTATTCCCAAACCCTGCAGGGAGAACTGGTGCCTGACTGGGAACATACTGGGTCTAGAACTGTTGCAGACCTAAGACCAATGAGTTGCACTCACTAATAGGAAAAAAATCCCAAAAAATTCCACGTACTATGGAACAAAACCATAAGCACTTACTTGAACCAACGAGATCAGAGTCCTTTACCAAGTGCATGAAAAGTGGTGAATCCAGCAGAAGCAACAATGCTTACATTGCCAAGGGGATTTAAACTGGTGATTTCAAAATACAAATATAAGGCATTCAGAAAAATCTGCCTCCTGTTTCATTATAAACCATAAAGCCTTTGTGTAGCTGGGTTTGCCTCAACTTTGCTGGACTCGGTGCAGCTTCTGAATAGGCTTTTTATAAGGCAGGGGATGTCAGTTAAATTGAAAAAAAAAGAAAAGCACAACCCAATAATCTAGGATCAGGACAGAAGCCAAAACGTTCAGGTTTATAGATTAAAGAAATGCTTTTTATGTGCCTCATGCACTGTTTATCCTCATGGGTCAGTTGGTGGTGATAACATCCAAATTAAAGATCTTTCTCTGACTTTATAATGCATCCTGTGCCCTTCACTTGGCTGGTGCAGCCAGTCTCCAGAAGTTCATACAATGCTTCATTAGTGCTCATTCATTTGAGAGAGCAGTGTTCCATCTAACCTGAAATGTTATTATGGATCTTTATTTATTCCACAGTCCTACTTCCTTTAAAATTGTAACTCATCCTATTCAAAAATTTTGGAACTTCATAAAATAGGATAAACCAGTGGAATTATCTCCCTGCTTCTGTTATCATTCTAACATTTCATCTTAAATCTCTGCTTCTGACTCTGAGAATTCATAAAAGAGGAACTGTTCTATAAATAACATATAGAAAGTTTTGACTAATGTGGAATGAATGTGCTCCTCTCACAATCTCCATGTAACCTCCATAATGTCAAGCCCCTGAGTGATTTTGTTGATTATGTACAGCATCCTGACATGCAAACTCACAATTTAGCCTGAAGACATTTGCAATTAATTAATTAATCCCAACAGAAATTATCAAAACTCATTCACCGGGCATTGCACAGCCAGCAGCAAGCAAGAAGAGACTTTTTAACCATGGAGAAGAAGAGTTTTTCAAGCAGAAACAAAGCCTGCTGCAGAAAACAAAATGTAAATCCTGGAACAAAGCAAGCTTCCTGTTAAAGCATGGATGCACAACGAGCCGCCCAGGGGTGGCACGAGGTCCTTGCAGACCTACTTTGATGCCCGTCACCCTCCCCTGAAGGCTTTGAGAGCTGTGTCTGGCCTCTGACATGGATAACCACAACATCTCAGCCTATCACAGAAACATCAGCTTGAGAAATAAGCAGGAGATGCCTCGAAATCCTAGGGAGGAGCTGATGTTCGGTGTGCTTTTTCTCTTGAATGGGCAAGAATTACACGTTCCTTTTGCACAGAGGAATCAGCAGACACAGCAAGGAGGAGCTCACTGAAAATCCTTGACTTGAAGGTGCTTTTCAAACTCAGAGAACCCTTGATTAAATGCACAGAATGTTTGCATCCCACGTGCTCTCCAGCCCAGTTTCAGGGGAGCTGCAGCTGCTTTGGAGGGGCTGTGAGTGATCACAGGTGATGGCACAAGTCTGACATTGCTGCTGCACGTTTCATGCTTGAGCAAGCCTGGGCTTACAGTGACTTGGCTGGGGAGTGAGAGACCAAAATCGCTGAGCTGCAGGAGGGGGAAGGAGGAAATCCCATGGAAAGTGCAACTAAATGCAGCTGCTAAGTGGTGGAGAAGATTGGGCATTAACCTCCAATCCTAAATCACAGCACCTGCAGCTACGACGCAGCTCTGCCACTGCACCCTCTGCAGCCCTCAGCATCCCTCTTCCAAAAACCAGATTAAACAGATTCCTTTTGGGCTTCCAATCCCATCGTGGATGCTTTCAGAAATGCACGTTTTGAAGCTGCTGCGTTGAGAGATCTGAGCATGAGTGAAAATAAAAAGGCAAATTCAAGAACAACCTTAGGTGCACACTGGTGCTGTGTAGTGCCTCAACTCTGCTGGACTCAATCAGTGTCTGAATAGAGTTTGTTGATGAATAACTTTTTATAAAATAATAACAGTAATCTGGGATCAGGAAAAAATACAAAATATCAAAAGCAACAGAACTTGAAGTGAAATATTTCAGAGCAAAATTTCAATTTAGTCAAAGTATTCTGTTCCAATGGAGAAGGAGTGTCTCAGTGTTGACTGTTTTATCCTTTTTTAATATAAATGTTCTAAGGAAAAAGCTGCTATAAAATTTAAAATGCATCACTCTCAATTTCTTTGAATAAAATTTCATCAAGATGATCATTATTTTGTAAGGGAGCAGGGGCAAAGTCATTTAGACCATCCCAAGGTTTGGTTAAAACCATGCTTTTGTGCAGAAAATTCTTTTGACAGAAGTTTTCCTTCATCCAGTTTAGTTTTCTTTGTTGCCTGCCAAATCCACAGTAGGGATTTTTAAATTTTTATTTTCTTTTCCTGTGATTTTTCCCACTCCAAGAATCCCCTCCCTTCAAGAAGCTCCTGGTTTTTCTCACTGGTGAGACTGGAAGCACGACTCTGGGCCACCTCAAAGACCATCTGCTCTGCAGGGCCAACCTGCCACTGCTGGATCGTGTTGTTCTTTCCTTCCCCAAGATGCTCCAGGGGGAATTTTGCATCTTCCTGGTCCAGTCCAATGTAAAATTCAGCTGCTGGAGTGGTAGGAATGCAGCAGGACTAAATCAGGGCTTCCCTAATTGACTTCCTGCTTACAAAATTTTGATGTTTAGCAACTTCTTGCCCTCAAATTGAGCACATGGGGGTGACTGTGGTGGGTCTGAGGGACAGCAGATATCTGTGTTTGCAATAGAACAGAACATTTGTACTGAGAATCTGACCCAATCCAACACCAATCCCTCCTTTCCCTTTGGAACTCTTTACCACACCTGCCAGAGTTATAGAAACTCCAACTCTGCAGAAAGATTTTAGTAATTTGTTCTCATCTAGAATGATTTTTCTTCTGAAAACTTAACACAGAATTTGAACTCCAAGCTCTTCACAGCAGAGACAATATTTCATTAATAAATCCTTCAGTGGGATCTCATCCCATCTCCTGTCACATGTGCAGGAGCCACCACGACATCATGAATATTCAAGACTCTCTACACACCAAGTTCCACCACCAGATTAAATACATAATGAATGATTTTTTGTTTCACCCCCAATCATAGTTTTGAGAGGCTTCTTTTATAACTTTTACGTAAACTTTCTCCTTCAGGTCTGGGACACTTTAAAGAATTGATTAAATGAATAACTTCTTGGTTATGTGACTCATAGACTGTGCAGCTTAACATTTTAATTCCTGGTGGTTGAGACTTCCTCTGCATCTCACACAGCACTTTCCCAGTTGCCTGAATTACTTTTCAAGAAATATGTATATAATAAGGAATAAAGGAGTGTGTGATTGGACAGCCGAGCGCAGCACAAGGAATAATTTGCTGAGTTTTGTTTATACTGGATGTTGAGAACCCATTGTAAAAATTAAAGGGAAGAGGTTGAACCCCTGAGCCTGCTGGGTGTTTGCACATCCCCACTTCCTGCTCTGTTCGTTAACCAGACACAAACCAGTTCTTCATTTACATCTTTATTTCTTCTCAATACGTCTGTGTTTAGGACAGAGAGAATCTAAATATGTGCAAGATAAAAAAAAAAAATGCATTAATGGTATGAATCTGTCCAGAGCAGCTCCTGAGAAGTACACATGGAGAACATGATGATGCAGTTACAAAATCCAGCCCTTGGATTGCAGGTGCCCATCACAACCAGGCATTAATTAGCATTAAATAGGTGTTCACACTGAGCAGATGATGAAGACACTCTGCTGTTTCCAAGGCTGATTTGAGGGTGAGCTGTACAAATCACCTTCTTTTAAAAGGAAACCTGAGAGGGTTTTACCCTTCCAGCTCAGTTCTAAAAAGAGGAAGAAATTCCCTTGGTTTTCCTCTTTTAAAATATCAGAAGGATCAGTTTTCACCTTCTCCATTTCTGGTGGGTCCCTCAGAAGTATGTGATGGGTCAAAAACTTCCCAAAACAGTGGCCAGGCAGGGAATAAGGCTGAACTGCCTATGGAAACCAGGGCTGAAAATCTTCACGACTGAAAATCCCCCTGATTTCTCAAAGCTGCTTTTTTTCCCTCATTATAATTTCAATCTTTGCTAGATTCCAGATGCTTCAAAAGTAAGTGAGATTTGACTGGATATATGATAAAAGAAAAAAACATATCCAAAAAATCCCTAAAGGAAGCCCCTTTAAACAGCTCACTACAGCTTTGCTGTGACCAGAACATTGTCACCAGAATATTTCCCTGATTAATTCAGATATCTGTGATTCTGTGATGAGTATTTAGGGCTAAATTCTCACACTCACACAGAGCAAAAATGACCCTCATGAACCTGCACATACACCAAAGAAGCAACATCAAGCCAAGGAGGGCACACGTTGAAAACTGAGCAAGTACCTTTTTTGTTTGCACTTAATGACACAGAGAAAACATTGTTTCTCCTATAGCCTCAAGAAAGGAAGTACTAAAAGATCATTTTTAAGTATCATAACAATTTTCACACAGCAGCTTCTGTGAAAAGGGGTCCCAGTTATTTAATCCTCTGAATGCAAGCAATCCTGGGATGAATCCATTATGTGAGTTCCAAAAATTGAAACAAGAGGCACAATTCAGGCCGAAGACAGACTGTAATTTACCTCCCCAATCCAGTAGCTGGAGGCTTCAAAGGGAAAGTACAGCTGAGAAGAAAGAAAAACACAGTGGAACAAATTATCCACCTAAATGATGTAAAGGGACTGGAATCCGGCCACAACGGTAAGATTTAGATTTTTTTATAATGTACAGGAGAGTGTAAAATACAGCGTGACAGGTTTGGTAAACTAAAGGCCCAGGACTGTCTTCCCACCCTCAAAATAGAGATATCCTTACAGAGATTGTACGAGTCAGAGTGGGCAAAGGAAGAGAGTCAGAGCTCTGCTATTCCAACCCGACATGTCTCTAATTTATTTTAGACCATAACCAACTCAGGAAAGCCACAGAGAGCCACGCTGGGCCATCAGGCCACCCTGAATTTGCAGATCTTCCCCTTATCTGTTGTAATCTCTTTTAAATCCAACCATCTACGTTTGAATAAAACTCTCCTTTTAGAACAACATCTTGATTGAGATGAGAAACTGTTATTTCACTTCATAATTTTTTTTCCCCTCAAGGCTCAATGCCCTGTTACTTGATGCTTTTCCTCTAAGGTGAACTTAACGGGTTTCTCCTCCTCTCTTTGGCTCTTCCCATGTCTTTCTTCACTAGATTAGAAACATATATTGCATACCTTGCCCTGGGGGCACTCATACAACCAGGTCACCTCCCTTCTTAAAAAACTTAACAGACTAGGCCCTTTAGTTCCCACAGCAAGGAATATTCTTCACAAATACAGCAATATTTGTGAGTTTTCACTCTTCTTCCAAAAAAGCCAAACCAAAATATTAATTTGTCTTTGCTCCACTCTCCATACTCTGACACAACGAAGGTCCCTCCCTTGCAGGCAAAGTTCACATAAAAAGCAGCCACAATTTTAACTCAGCTGGTGGGGGGTAAGTTGTTATTTTGCACATCACTGCTAAAACCTTCCTCCAGTGGTAGTTACATGGTGCCAACTGTTCATCTTAAATTTTCCATCCCATTTTTTGTAAAATGAAGCCAAAACGATGATGAACATTGATGAGAAGTGTTTAGTGCAGGTCAAAAGAGCAAGGATGGTTCACAAAGCTTTGTACAAACCCTCTGCCAGGCACCTTCCTGCCAGCTCCCTTCTCATGCAGGTTTCCATATTTCCACTACAAAGTCCTAATTTCTCTCTCATGTTTCTCTCCTTTCACCTTTCCCAACAAATCTTTGCCCTTTCTTGAAGGTTATTTGCCTACGTGTCAGTCACATTCAATTCAAAAACTGCGTTCAAATAGAAAGAGAGGAAAGATGAGTTAATTTATTGTGATAACAAGAAAGATTCAAAGCATTACTTGTTTGCAAAATAGCTATTTTCCTAAATTTACAAGGCAGCGGTCAGAGCCAAGACGAGCTGCTCCTCTTTCTGGAATGCATGCGAGCGCTGAATGGCTCTTTCCTGTGCCTTTATTTTACTAAACTTGTCACACCAGATTTTACACTTCCTTCTAAATTACGAGCAAAAAGATCCCTTTGTTTGTCATTTTTCCGCTTTGCTGAATATGGACCACGATCAAACAGCGCAGCCAAGTTCCCATCCCCTGCTCACGGCAGCCTGAGCTCCCGGAGCCTGGAAATGCCCCTGCCGGGTCTCGCAGGGCACCTGAGCATCACTCCCTGCCCGGCTCCGGGGCTCGCCTCCCTTCCTGCACTGCTAAAACCGCTCGCCGGTGCCCGGGGGAAGGAGCAGCTCGGTGATAAACGCGGGTGGCTCCGATCTCTGTGTCTGCAAACACCTGCATCTCCTCCCTGTGCTGTGCTCCCGACCCAGGGTGCTGCGCATGGATGCTTGGAGCCTTTTTCCCCTCCGCAAGGCGCCTGATGCCTGTCAGCACTGCCTGTGACGCTCAGAGCCTTTATTTGGATTATCCCACCGCTCTGGCACACACCTTCCCCACCTCCACGAGCCCTTCGTGCTGTCCCCGGTGCCTGCCCGCGATGGGTCACCAGCACCGGGCTCCTTTTCCCACCTCAAGGCATGGAAAGCTGGTGGGTGGTTCAAACAGCCAGGGGAGGAAATAATGCTGTGAGCATCGCTCGGTCGAAGTTCCTGTCCTGGAGGCTTGTTCTGTTATTCACAGAGCAGCAGCAAATAAACGAGGAAAGCTGAGCAGTAACCTCCCACCCACCTCCATCAGACAAACAAACTGATTTTTCCCTTTTCTATCATTAGCACACCCAGTTTTACAGCTGAAAGGGGGCAGGTAGGGGCTGCATATCCTAAAACAAACTGAGCATCACACTGAATCTGGTGTGAGGAGGGCAAGTGCAGGGACAGTAAAACAAGAGAGCTTTAACAGAAGGTCCTGGTGCAGACCCAAGGCCTGCAGTGACAAAGAGCACAGAATTATCCCAGCACTGCCCTGGGAGCCTCTCGAGAGGTGTTCCTTGCTCATGCCAAGAGCCCTCGTGTTTATGCATCACACACCTGCACACACACACACACACACACACACACGAGGTGTGGCATTTCTGGGTGTGCGGTGGCCCAGAGCAGGGGTGACCTGCCCGGGCAGGGCTGTGGCACAGCGGGCACAGCGGGCACTCCCAGCCCTCTGCTTGTCCCAGCACCTCCCTGGGCTCTGCCTGGCCCTGAGTCACCTCCTCGGGCAGCTCCCTGTGCAGGGCACGGCTCAGGTGCCCAGGATGGGGCCAGGACACTGCAGGACTCCCTGCACTGGGCAGGAGCATCAGGCAAGGGGTGGCACCAGGAGCCCTCTGGCATCACACCCCAGCTGAGCACGGGCTGAATTTGCAGATCTTCCCCTTATCTGTTGTAATCTCTTTTAAATCCAATCATCTATGTTTGAATAAAACTCTACTTCTAGAATAACATCTTGATCGAGAGGAGAAACTGTTATTTCACTTCATAATTTTTTATGGGCAGGAGCATCAGGCAAGGGGTGACACCAGGAGCCCTCTGGCATCACATCCCAGCTGAGCACGGGCTGAATTCACAGATCTTCCCCTTATCTGTTGTAATCTCTTTTAAATCCAATCATCTATGTTTGAATAAAACTCTCCTTTTAGAATAACATCTTGAGCGAGGGAAGAAACTGTTATTTCACTTCATAATTTTTTATGGGCAGGAGCATCAGGCAAGGGGTGACACCAGGAGCCTCTGGCATCACATCCCAGCTGAGCACGGGCACCTTGTGACAGGAATGGTGCAAAAGGAGGCTCTGACTCTCTGTCCCTGTTCCCCAGGGTCACCCAGCAGTGCTGAGTGGGGAACAACACCTCTACAAGAGGCCTTTTTCACTAATACTGGAGAAATCTTGCTGATCTATTTCAGCTTAAATCCCTACACCCTGCAAATGAAGTACTTTGGAAACTGCCATAATCCCAGCATAATCTAATGTAGAAATATTTTTCTTTCCCCTCTCCTCTTTCTTTTAAATTTGTCCTGATGTTTTTAATTTGTTTCAATGGGGCAAAAATTTTGGTGATCTTTTGGGCAGACACACACCATGCAAGTCCTTTACAAATATTAAACCAATTTACTGAAAACGACTGCATAATTATTGAATTGAAGAATATTTGAAGAAATGTGATTTCAAAGTGACGTTTCGGGAAACTACAGGGAGATTCCTCAACTTTCCTTTCTTATTGAAGAGATATTGTTGAAATTTTCTGAAGTATTTGTCCTTTTTTTTGTTTTAGAATAGTGGCAACCTTAACACACTAATAAATCTTAATGCAAGACTGTTTCAAATGTAATTGCACTAGCTGTAGGCTAGATTACAGGTGTCCTTTCAGCCACTTTAACTTGCTGTATTTACATCTTGCTGCATCAATTGTATGGCTATTGTAAACTTTATATTATGCAAGGTGTGTAATTACACAGCCTCCCCAACTCCCATCACAAGTGCACACCTGGCCCGGTTCTAACAAGAACATTCCTTCTCAAAATGACTACATAATTAGGAAATTCCACTTCTTGGCCACAGCTCCGTGCTCAGCACACGTAGATTTTACTGTGAAACGCGTTACCATTTCTCTCACAGGGTCACTGGACACGCTGTGAGCTGCTCATTGTTTTTAATCCTAACATGACCTTTATACTAAATACAAAAAACAACCTTGGGATTGAAAAGCATGGCATGATGTCATGAGCACAGAGAATGATTTCAATGAGCCCAGCGCTGTTTGATCAGGGACCAGTCCTCCCAAGGTGCTGAGTCCTCATTTCCTGCAGGTCCCAAACTGGAGTTTGTAGTGTCCCAATTAAAATCGGAAAATGAGGCATTTAAAATCCGCAGCCGCCTGGAGAACCCTCGCTTTGAGAGTTTCCAGCTTAAGCTGTTTTGTCACACTTTCGAGTCTCTTATAGGAAAACCTTCAAAACTTTGTTTTCCTGCATTCACACACACGAAAACACCGACTGCCAAAACTTCAGTGGAAACATGGTAATAATTTTATCACTGCTTTACTCAAGTGGGGTTGATTAGAGCTGTGTGTGAGCAGGGTCTCTGCAGTGCCCCCTCCCACCCTGAGCAAACACGGATCACAACCGTGGTAAATATGTTAATAAACATTTGCTGCAAACGAGGGAATACACTCCAGGTTCCTTCTTTGCTAGGAGGAAGAAGTTTAGGAAGCACGGGAATTTACAGGAAGATTTCAGGACTGGGGATTATTGGAAGTGGCAGCTCCTTTCACACGTATTGTTGAGGATAGAAGGGAGATAATTGTAAATCATTACAGAAGAAAAAGAGAGTGCCAGATCCCAAGCCCACAGAAATCCCTTGGAAAAAAAAAAAAAAAACAGCTAAAATAAATGCATAGATGCTTTCCCACACTCCTTTAATCAGAATTTTAGATTCATCTTATGTGATCTGTGAAAGAGTGGTTATCAGATTAAACCCCAAACTTCTCAGCTAAGTAACACGGCCCCATGAATTCACATGAATAAAGGGGCCAGATTTATAGGCAGATATTTTAATTCTTAAACAGTTAACATAACAGTCAAAGAGATGCTTGGTTACTTACACAAAGGGAAGGCTATAATTGTAACATCTTTGCTCTAAGGTGAATAATTAAGTAGATTCCACTGACAAAAGGATGAGAAGACTGTGCCTCAGGACATTTAGTCAGTAGAACTAAGCAACAGGTTACAGGGAAGCAAACAAGGCTATATTTAAACACAAACCTATTGACTCGATTATTTTCAATGCAGAAAAAAATTCGATTCCTAAAATGAGCAATCCTTGGGCAGTTTAACAGAACGAGGCAGAACGAACAAATTCAAGGTCACAGATATTGTTGGTACAACTTTTTGTGTCAGAATATCCTTTTACTGTTTAATCCGCTTTTTCCCCTTGACTCTCAATTTCTTCACAACAAAGGAGGTAATAGTAAAAAAAGAGAATCTATATTTATCCTATTCCTTAGTTAATGAATAATTAATGAATAATGAATTCCTTCAATAAAACTCAGCCATATTAATTAATATGTTTTGCAGATTCGGCCCCTTGTGCTGAAAGAGTAAAAGAAGCCCACCACATATTTGCATTCAAAACGATTTTTCTTCACTGTAACTGGAAATTTGAATATTCATAAATAAAATCGTAGAGTTCTGTTGTGAGAAAAATACAGAATTTCTGTATGATGATACACCCAGAAGTCAGAATTAAAGGATCTGCCTGGGTCTGTAGCATTTAGGTAAGGCTGGAAATCATCTCCCTGTGCTGGTGCAGACCAAAAGGCAAGGAGAGCACAAGGGACCTGTCCCTGAAAATCTTCACATATTCTTAGCATTTGTCCCCCTGCTGAGGCTGGAATCAACCCTTCTCCCGAAGGAAGGAGAGATTCCCTCCTGCACATTCCCTGCTCTTTACCCGTGGGCTTGGGTCACCCTGTGATGGCACCACAGCAGCCCGTTTGAGGCTGCAGAGCTGGTTCAGTACCTGAGCAGTGACCCAGCACCGTTATGTTCAAACCACCACCAAAAACCAGCTCCAGCTGTTTGATGTCTCACAAACCCTACAGGGAGGAGGGTTTCCAGCTGCAGAACCACTGGAAGTGGTGCTCTGGAAAGCCAGGAGTTCTGCACTCAGACATAATCCAAAGCCAGGCTGCTGTCACCTTGTCTTGTCTTTGTGTCAGCTGGGAGGGAGGGCAGGAGGTGGCTCTTGGGTGGCAGGGAGGGAACAGCTCTAACGAGGCCTGGGGGGCAGATGGGGTCAGCACACACATGAACACTCCAGAAAAGGATTGGTCAATGCACTCCCATCCAGACAGCTCCAAATCCTGGAGACACAAAAGGCAGGAAGCCAAGAGAAGCGCTGGCCCAACCAGGTTTCCATCCAGCAGGACTATCATCCTAAAAGAATGATTTTTAAGCTTTTCTTTTCCATCTCCTATTAATTTGTTTGACATGACCTTATCAGGACTCTGCTAGTTATGTTCTGCTTTCCTTATGTAGTTGTTTTCAGCAAAGTGAAACTGCATATAGTTGTCTCCTTCTGTTATGCCTTCACTTCTGCAGTGCTGAAACATTAAAACAATTTGAAAGATATGACAACGAAGTTCCTCAGTACAGTGAGCATGTGGATTGATATGTTTTGATTTTTTTCTTTAGAGAACAAGACTTGTCAGTGCTCAACTAGAAAAGCTGCCAAATACATCATCATCTCTCATTCACTATGACCCAGGTGCTGTCAGCCCAAACTGACTGTTTTCAGTAAAAAGAAAAAAATCGTGTTGGGTGAGTTCAAAACGGATCCCAAGAGGTGCCAATTAGGAAGCATTTAAAGTGCAAATTCTAATGTTAATTCTCTGAGTTCATTTGCTCTGCGTCCATTACCAAATCTCCAGTTTAAAATGCACTTTGTAACCTAATTTTGTGCTACACAATCTGTTTCTTTCCTACTCCACATACTCTTACAGTTGCACGTAGGACTAACAAATGCATTTAAATATTTGATTCGCTGCCATTAGCAAGAGAGAGGGAGAAGAACTTAATGATGGATGATATGATACACTGTGCACAGAATGCCTTCATGCCATTCACAGCACATTATTATCAACATACCTCTTCCCATCATGTGCATTTTTTAGGGAACTAAAACAAACAATGCCACTGAACCCAGAGAAGATTCCCTAGTAAGAGGGATTAAAGTCTATGGATCGCATAAATGCTGTTGAGTGAGCAGTTTTGTTCAAATCTTAACCGTTTATTTTGGTCCTGATTTTTCTGCAGTAAACATCTTTACATTGAAATGTGGGGCTTTACTGTCTTAAAAGGAGCAGTGAAATGTAATAAACACCTAAAAGCTGCTTTTATATACCTCAAACCCAGTCACCTAAATCACTAATCTAACCACTGCAATCATCAGTGTAGCAACTTAATCCTGGGAGAAATCCAGATGGAAGGGTTGAAAAGCATCTTTAAAACCATCTGTATTTTAAAATATATTGTTGCCAATGCAAGGCAAGGGTTTTTTGTGAGGCTGTCAATGCTCCTTTATCATCTAGAAATAAAAAAACCATTTTTTTTCAAGTGTAGTCGTTATGTTTTGCACATTTTGAATGCTTTTTTGCAGCTTCCACTCAGTGGAAGCCAAAGAAATGAGCTGTACCCCAAAGGCCCAGTCTGGCACAGGAGGGGAATGACCCCAACCTGGGGCTGCCACCGCCATCAATGGATGTCCTGCATGTGGAGCTGTGGAAATTAATTTATAAATGAACCTGAAATCATTGCTGATATTAGGAGTCAGCATATACAGCAAGAACGTCATCTGAACTAAAGGTTCTCCCACTTTTTACAAAGATTTTGAAGTCAGAGTTTCAGAAGTTTTAGGTCAGTTCACTTGCACTTCAACATATTTTGTGTTGGATAGCTTATTTTGACAAAAAAAACGTCAGAAAAAGCTAGATTTTGACATCTGAATTTTTCCAATTTCTAATGGAAATCTAAACCCAATCAGGCACCTTCAAAGGAGATTTATATTTGATGGCAATGGGATAATTCATGCACTTAAAAAAACAAGCATATGCATAAATGACTGCAGCATTGACATTTTTCAATATTGAAGGTATTGTGTTTGATTACTTGCACAGGAATCCAGAGGGACCCTGTCTTCTGCTCTTCATTAATAGAGGAACCCAGAGTGGGGGAGTATCTCCCTTAAATTTAAGCTCAAAAACCTCATAACCCCATTAAAGGAACCTCCCCTTCTGCACTGCTATTTTCTCACACAATTATTCACCACATCCACAATTTCTTTTAAGTTCCTCAAACCATTTGTTCTACTTGCTTTGAGAGGCACCACGGGGTTAAAGGGATGGTGCAGATCTCCATCTCCAACTGCCCTCCCTGAGTTTTTTAGACGAAGAGATGCCCAACCCTGGTGAGGAGATGCCACGCTGGGAATTCGCTGCCAGGCAGCTGCGCCAGCCCCGAGCCAGAGCTGCCCTGGCAAACAGATGAGCTGTGACCAGGGCTCAGACACAGGAGGAAAGCAGCCAAGAGAAGGACAAACCTCCACAGAGCAAAATTTAAAGTGTACAATCACGCCCCTGGCACAGATCAGACCAACCTTGAAGTGCTTGACTCCCTGTGTGTTTGGCTATCTCTGCTTGCCTGCGTTGCTCCACCTTAGCAGCTCACTGACAGGTAAATTAATTAATTTCCCAGCATTTGGTGCAGCCTGCATGTGCAGAATTGCCCAGCCAATGTGAGACCATTTGGTCAAACAACATTTGCAATTTGCTTCTATATTTAGGCTGCTTGCCTGCAAAAGCCCACACATATATTTAACAAGGTCAGGGGATGAATTTGGGCGAGTGGTGAGCAATTTCTGCCATGGTGAGATGCAAACGTGACGAATTCAAAGCAGTTTATTTCTCTTACACCTTAAAATGTAAAAACACACAACCCTGCGAAACACTTTGTGAATCTCATTCCCACTGCAGTGCTTGTTAGGAAACCTTTTTTGACCTTTTGGGAAAGGATATAGAAATATCAAATTCGATCGAGATTTTGAATTTATAAAAGCAAAAAAGTCCTGGAAATTTCTTTCAATAGAAATACATGTTTTAGATTAGGTTTCCCCTTTTCTCTTTTTAGATATGCAACATCCCATGAAGAGAAACCAAAGAGCAACAACTAAAGTAGAAAAGCACTATACAGATAATTGTTTTGGTCTAAGCCTACATCTAGACTCTGATGGAAGACTGAAGTCTTCTTGCATGCAAGAGCCTAAGTAGCAGTTCCATTTTAATAGCCTAAATATTCTTAATTTTCACTTTCCTTGGATAAAGTATTTATTGGTACATACTCTTCCTGTAGCAAGCAGCATCAGTTTGAATTACCGTAAGCATATTTACATTTTTCCTTCAGAGCTATAAGCACTGTACAAGATGCAACAAAAGAGAGAATCAAAGATATAGTACTGTCAGGAAATACGATTTTTTGAGTCCTTTGAAACTCAATTGAGTTTAAATTGCCTTTTTTTTCCTCCTTAAAACACTTTCCCTTCTTAAGGTTAAAACCAAGGTTCAGAGGGGTCAAACCTTTTTTCTTTTTTTCAAGGCAGTAACTACTGACAGGAGCCCTGGTACTCAGGAGTCCTTCCAAAGGGTCTCCAGACGTGGCCCCCATTCTGCCTGGTCACTGTCAGGGGCTCGAAGCATGCCACAAAACCCCACAACCAGAAAAACTTCATCGCTGCCCGACAACTTTCCTCAGCACTGCTCGGGGAAGTCAGCTCAGGGAGAAAACGAGTGTTGAAAAATTCATGGAGCGCAGCCCCCCGCCGAGGGGTGCCTTTGGTACAGGAACATGTAACGTTCCCAAGCACCCAGCGATGGAAAAGTGTCCTGAATTCCAAGTGCTCTATCTCGGCTCTATCTCCACATGAGCTCTAGCCTGCAGAAACGGAATTCACTGTTCCATGGACAAGTTCCAGGAGCTGTTTCCGTGTGCGGTGAATGCCAAAACTGGGCCTAGTCGGCTGTTATTAAAATGTTGCTGTCAAGCTATTAAATGCTTGAAAAGCCCAGAATTAAAAGAAGCTTTATGCATGTACTCCCCACGGTGCTCCTAATCGCGCCATTGATGTCTGCAGATCCAGTTCCCTGCAAAATTTAGCTACAGTTTGTGTTTATAAATCATCTCTTTTAAAGGCTGCCACCACACCGCCGATCTCGGGCCTCGGTTTAATCTGCAGTTTGAGCAGGAGTGAGATTGTGCTCGCAGATTGCAAAGCGTTCTTCAAAGGCACTGCTGAACACAGGTGCTTTAGGGGACTGCTCCTCCCAGAAATAGGGTGTTTTAAAAGCATCCCAGCCTCCCGTTGGACCAGTTTGCACTGGGAGCCTGCGAGGAACTCCTCCTTCACCTGCATTGCCCCTGTTCTGCAGCATTCCCATAAATTCCCAGGACACGTTGGGCCAGCTTGCCACAAATCACCTATCCAGCTACTGAAACGAATGGCTGAAAGCACAGAATTTACTATATCTAAAAATCTGTTTATCTTTTCATCTAAATGAAAGGATTTTTCCATCTTTTCATAAGATACTACCTTTGCAAAAGACTGCTTGCTATCTTTTAATTTCCATGTTCAATACCAGCCCCTCCAAAGAATAAAAAAATTGAAAGAATAAAACCAATGCCATCATCCTTTTTTTTCATCACAGAGCAGGTGACTTTCAGAGATAAATGGAGATACATCTACAAGGAAACACACAGAGTGAGCAACGCAACAGTTGTGAGAGTGAAGGCATGGAAAGCAAAAATACAAAGTTTTAGGAAGTAGGAGCTGAGTGATGACATCAAAAGCACCAGAAAAATGAGGACAGGTGAGGCTACAGCAGCAGTGGGGTCAGTCCCATGTGGGTTCTGGGCTGGCTGCATCATTGAGGACAAAAGAAAAGGGCAGATGCAAAGAGCCAAGGACGCAAGGTGGAAGGGAAAAATAATCATCCTGTAATTGGCTGCTCACTAATGGAGTCTATTAATTAATGGCCAGGGACAACCAGCTAATTTGTGGTCAGTGGTGTTCAAAAGATAAACAATCTAACAGAGCACAGCCACGTGGAATCCCCCCATCCTGGAGCCATCCTGGGGAGACTGCAGAGTTTTCAGGGAAAAGGGAACAATCCCAAGCATCCATCAACTTCCAACAGCAGCGATCAGGCTGAGGTCTCTGTCTTATTTATCTGGACCATACAGCATAAAATATATGAAAAATTTGCATTGTCTGGGGTGAAGGAGGTGAGAAGATCTAGGGAGACTTCAAGAAATCCAGCAAAAGGCACATTTTCATTACAGAGTACTCAGAATAACCCAGATCAAGAGAACCCAATCCAAGCACTGACTTTTGCCAAAGGTGATTTTTAAGCCTGTCCTCGTCTAATCCTTCTGTGGGGAAGGAGTCGTTGGTAGGATGATAAATACTCTGTTCTTTTGTGAGATCTGTGGGAGCATCCTCGAGAGGGAATCTCACGATCCTGAGGCAGACTGTACTTAATACTCCTAATTCACAATTATTTTGTTCAAGTGTTTGATACAAGATAGAAAGGTTTTGATATCTGGAAAACCTTGCATGTAATACCCTCTTGACAGATCATTACACAAGTCTAATTGAATTTAGATCTTGAGATATGCTGCTCAGAACTTGTTTGCATTTCACTAGAAATGAGATGATCATCTTTACACAGAAACTGTGACGCATATTTTCATGCACATGAAACAAATACCAAAATATTCAGGTATTTGTGTGCTTTATTTGCATATAGTTGCTACCTCTGTGTAGGAACCAAGCAATTACTGTAACAGGTAATTATGTGCTCAATTTGCATAAGAGGGAAAAAAATCCTACAGTTTACTCATTCTGTAGATATTTGGGGCAAGAAAGCAAAGAAGAGGTAGAAGAAAACCTGCATATTTGCCTAATGGACACAAGGAAAGAAAAAAGAAACCTGCATTGTTTTCTCGTAAAAAATTCCCAGAAAATGTATTTATTTGCCTGTAACTAAGTTCTAAATAGCAGGAATAAACATATGCAAAAAGACAAAACATTGCCACTTTTAAGACCTTCTGTTATATGTGAATCACAGCCTCTTGAACAAGCTCTCTAATTATCGCAATTTTTGCTTAATGAAAGAAAAATTTGTACATACACAGGCTCTATAATTGATTCAAAGAGAAACATTCTCTTTTACTCAAAAGGGAGTATTTCTTTGAATTATGGAAATTATTCAACAAAGAAAACTGTCATTCTGGAATGAAAACCAATAACTTTAATTTAAAAAAGAAAACTCTTCATTATTCACCACTCCTTCCCTTACTTTGGAGGGTAAATTATCTGCCAAACCTATATTCATGCAAATTTTTGATTTCCTTAACTTTTCAGTTTTTAGACACTTTACTAAGAAGGTTATGCATCCAATTCCTTTCCCAAATTTCATCTGCGGCTAAGAAATTCCCGGAACATCTTGCCCCTGTGCTAGTCAGCAGTAGGTCACTGCAGGCTGCCTTCATTGCAAAAATTTCTAATTAATGGGATATCTGAGATTTGGATCCAGTGTGTGGATGTTACAAAATACATCACAAGTTTTCATAAGCTTCACAGAGAGCTGCTTTGCTTGTCCTACAAGTCCTCCTTGAACTCCACCAAAATATAAATTAACTCCCGGGAAGTGAAGACAATTCACGTTTCTGGTATCTGACCGTGGTGGGATTGAAATTGGCTGAACAATAACATGACAAACCTAATTCCTGGTATCCTTCCTCACTTCCCTTGATATATGAAGTGAATTTCCCTTCCTCAATTCCTCTTATATTGTAGGGAAAATCCTCGTGTAACTCATTTCCCCACTAGACTCATCCTGCTCTAGGATTAACCAAAAAGAGGATTGTGGGGGTTTTTTACCCCTGATAGACAGCACAATCCTATTTTACCTTTGTGTGAAAGCACTTTCTAACACACCTACAGCCAGCATTTAGGGAAAGGTGCAGCTTCCCTGGGGGACAAACCACTTAAATCAGTTCTCCTCACAGTGACGTGGCAAAGATCTCCCTGGAACAGCATCCCAGTGTAAAACTGTGCTGAGAACTCATGTGCACAACCAGGAGATAAATAACTACAGAGAGATAATATTTAGTGCTTTTTCCTGTAGTATTTTAGGCAGTAAATTGGATTTTTTGAGCGTCCCCTCCATCCTCTGCTGTGGTTTCCAGAGCTGTACCCAAGGGGACAGGACAGGGACAGTTTACCCCATTCCCTACTCACAGGTTACAACCCAGAGCAGGGAACTGCACACCCATCCCAGAGCATGGGAACCAGCCCTTCACTGCTTATGCTAAATCCCAGACATGTTTATTCCCTAATCCCAGGGCTGGATAACAGCAAACAGCTGAGTCTCCATTAGTTGCCCAACAGGATGGGACAATCATCACATGGTGCTTTTCACACCTGCTTCCCTCTCCTTTTATTTTTGGGAGGCATAATATTCAAACTAGAAGAATATGGCAATGCTCTACACCATTTGATCTTTTTCTCCCCACTTATCTGACTTTTTTTTTCTCTGTTTAATTCCATGTTAATCAATGATAAATCCAATTTTGATGGAAATACTGAAGGTTTCTGAACTGCTCGCCAGAGAAATATCAGAAACACCATATCCTTTCTCAGACTAATTTTTCTGGTATCCATACACTTTTGCATAGCACTCTAAAATGTTGGGTTTGTTCCCTCAGTGCTCCTTGTTTGTTTGCAAAGCCCTTCCTCAGCTTAAAGCGCCACAGCCAACAGTTTGTCACATGAATGTACTGAGAAGCAAAACACCTCCACAGGATTCTCAGCACTGCCAGACTTGTTTAGGACCTTCAGCACATCCTTAGCCAAGCTGTGCCTCATTTTACTGAGCAGAACGAGAGGTGTAATCACAGAGTCTGCAGTCGCTTCTGGGCTCAGATGAAGAATTGGTCTGTGTTCAGTTTTAAACTGCTTTTTCTGGCAGAGTTTAAAATACAGAAATGAGAATTTTGTACGTCGACATGGTATGTGTATATATATATATTTAATATATATACAGGTACATATGTGTTCAGGGCTCCAGGTAGGAGAATTTTAAGCAAATGGAAATAAAGATAAAACAGCAACACAGAACTTTCATGAAGCAAACCATGAAAGTGATGTCTAGGCCTTAAAATAACACACACTTCATTAGAGAAGGAAGCTCTGTGTTCCCAAATCCCCCTTTGCAGCCCCTTGTCACACGGACACTGCTCCATGGAGGCTCTCAGGCAATGGATGCTCGGACAAGTCACTGGGAATTGTGCTGTGCTGAAGAATTTGGGAGCAAAAGCCCCCAGCACCTCTCACAGTGTGGAGAGCAGGGAGGGAAACTCACCCTGCGCTGGAAGAACGGAGCACAAACCTCGAGTCCTGCCTGGGTCTGACCCCAGCACACAAATTAAAGGGTTTTTTCTTTCCCTCTCTCACTCTATTTGTTGCCACTTATTGCACTGACCTGTAAAGTCAAGGCCTGACCTTTTTTCCAAGTCCAAGTGAGAAAGCAGATGAGATACTGGGACAGAGGCAGACTTTTAGCCCCAGAGGCTGGCAAGGGAGGCAGAAGTGCTGCGCCTGAAATCTGTGTTGGGCCATGACCAAGACATCACTTATTCCACAGCCATCCACAGACTGTCACTTCATTTCAGTACTAGAAACGAAGGGTGGTCTGACACGTAAGTCATCAGGGGAAAAAAAAAAATTAAATCAATATTCCTAAGCCTCACAAGAAAAGAATGCATTTGAGAGTCAGATTTTTTTCAAGAAGAAAGTCAAGCCCAAACGCTAGTTAGGCCTGTCTGCAGCTGTGAATTGTGCATGTAAAAATATACACCGAGACTTCTTTAAACATGGAGCCAATGTTACAAAGAACTGGATGTAATTTTCCAAACAAAAATGCTATGGTCCCTACCTTAATTTAGCTGACTAGTTTGCATGCTCGGAAGATATTCACACTTAGGGGTAAAAAAATTAATTAATTTTATACATGTAAAATTCTACCATTTCACACCCCAGAAAGGGAGGGCTGTAACTTCCAAGGAAGAGGGGAGCACGCTTGAAATGATCACCCTAAAACGACAACCAAAGCTTCATATTGCTGCTAATGCTGTTAATTTACTCTTTTAATTGAAAGCTATCAATATTAGAAATTTGAAAGTCTTTTGAAGACCCCAGTTTATGGATCCTAAGGCTTGTATGTCTGATTATGAGAAGAACACAAATTATCAATCATTTAAACCATTATCAAACTAACATGACACTTTTTCTACCAAAAATGTTTTCATGTTTTCTCAGCGCATGAGGAATTCAAGACAGACCCTTCTGTAGTCAATGCCTGTCCTAAATTCACCCAATCCTTCAGAATTACACCAGAAACACACTGAATCTATTTTATTCCATTTGTTTTGCCACATTTGTTTAAAGATGGTCTCTCATTGGTTAATCTGTGTCTCAAGTCAAGCGACCTTATGATCTTGAAGTTCCTGTAAGCTTTCCTCAAAAAACAAATCTTTCCTGACAGCTGAATATAGATTACAGGTAAAACAAAATCCCTAATCACTTAGAATTTCTAGATTTCTTTCATGTGATAACCTTTATAAGGAGAGATTATGGTAAAAGGAAAAAAAAATAAAACAACTGGCATCCAAAGCATTTGCTTTTAGCAGGGCCTGGGATTCCTGTTTTCCTTGCAAAGCACAAATACGATGAACCCAAAGTCTGCAAAAGGCTAACACAAGAATTCTGCTTCAGCTTATGACTGAACATTAGTGACCTGTACAATGACAAAAATCATTGAACCAGTCAAGGCAATTTGTGATGAAAAATTACAGGGCCGGAACAGAAGCGCGCTCGGAGCGCTGAAGAACCCCAGAGTCATCCTGCTCTCCTCAGAGCAAATGGGCAAATCTTCCCCCAGCAGCCACATCAAATCCTCTGCTAAAGAATGAAATATTGAAGTGCCCTCACAAAACAAACAAATCTGCATCTGAAAAACCCTGCTTGGAAGATCGCAATGTTTGGAGTCCTTAATGAAACCACGTTTGGCAGACTTACAGAATTACATTTCAAATATCTACTTATTTTTCCAGCATCAACGCTCCTTTCTGTGCACAATGACAAAACTGACTCCAGTTTCAAATGCACCTGTCAGAGCTGTCAGCCATCAGCAGCACTCTTTTGTTGTTTGGTTATGCTGCCAGGCTATTCCAGCATGTTTTCACTGAGAGGAGGAGGTGTCATCTGAATATGGCAAAACAAAACTGTGACTCACTCAGCAGAATCAGACAGACCTTACAGTTTGGAGTAAGGCACACAGGCTGGCTGAGACTGCAGGCTCCTCCAGACTATCTTTCTGCTTGCACAGCACCAGCACAGAGCTGATCCCAGCGCAGCAAAACAAGAAGGTAATGAGAGGAGCCCTGAGCAGGCAGCAGGTCAGGGCCCTGTGAATCAGCACTGGCTCCATGCATTGCTACACCAGCCACAATTAACACCCAGCCCGTACAACAGAGGTGGCAAAGCAATATTGGAGTTCACATGGTGTGGCAAATAAAGGAATACGTAATATTTATAGAGCAAATGAGGAAGAACATAATTCCTTTGGATGCGCACGCCAAAATTAAAGCTATCCAAGCATTCACTTATTTTTTCTTTCACTGATTTTTTTCTTGCTTATAAATTTGTGCCACCAAACCCAGGCATTTTGTACCCTGTGGCAACTCCTGGAAGTTATAACAGTTGAACTAACGAGATCTGTGAAAGCACTCCCTCTTTGACAGAGGAAATGATTTTTAGTCAAACAGTTGAATGTTTTCCCTACCATCTGCACAACCTTTTGTTAAAGCACCTTCTGTACCAAGACACCTGATCAAACAGATGGGGGAAGGAAAAAAGCCTTTGTTAAAGTTTTGGCATCCCGTTTCTTCAATTAGATTCTTCAAATAAGTTTTCAGCAAAACCAGACTTATGGTCCACATATTTTTAATCATAAAACTTTGGCCAAGAAGGGGTAAAAGGAAGCAATTCATGGTGCCTTGAGGTGCCTTTACTCATCTGAAAATGCGCTACTTAGAGTCATAGAACTCTATGCAAGTCATAGACTCTGTAAGCAAGTCACAGAACCATAGAATGATTTGGGTCAGAGGAGACTTCCAAGATCATCCAGTGCCACTCCTGCCATGGGCAAGGACACCTTCCACTATCCCAGGGTGCTCCAAGCCCTGTCCAACCTGGCCTTGAACACTTCCAGGGATCCAGGGACAGCCACAGCTGCTCTGGGCACCCTGTGCCAGGGTCCCACCACCTTCACAGAGAAGAATTCCTTCTCAATATCCCATCTAACCCTGCCCTCTGGCAGTGTAAGTCCATTCTCCCGAGTCCTGTCACTACATGCCCTTGCCAAAAGTCCCTCCCCATCTCTTTTGTGTCCCCTTTAGGTACTGGAAGGTGCTCTAAGGTCTCACTTTTCTTCTCCAGGCTGAACAATCCCATCTCAGCCTGGTTTCACAGCAGAAGGGCTATGAAACCCTTCCCTCCAGCGTGTGACCCCCCCAGAACCTGGCAACCTGTCCACAGTCCCCTGGTCTCCCCAGCAGCAGTTCCCTGAGTGTGAAACACACTGAAGCAAATACAGCAAACACTGACTGAAGTAAAGGGAAGTGTCAGATAGGTACCACCTATGCACCAGACTTATCCTTGAAGGCCTGGGCAAGCATCTGTTATTTTAAATGTTCCGTGCAGATGTCAATCTTGGCCAAAGACAGCATTGTGATACTGCTTTGGGCCAACACAGAAAATCCAGAATAAAACACACAACCTCTTTACAGTTCATATTAAATGCTCAAACTTCAGGTAACTCATGGCATTGCAAAGGAGTGTTTGTTCACAACTAAATGTGTGAAATTCAGGGCTGGCTATACTGTAATCAGCATTAGGTGTGTGCAGATTAAGATTATAGAGAAAGACCGTAGCTGAATTATTTTTTTCCCTCACCGTGGAAAAGATCACTACCTCTAAAAAAAACCCCAAAATGTCTTTTTTTTTGCTAAGAAATGGATTGCCAAGGAGCTTGGCAGAGCCCTGAGCCCCTGTACCAGGCTGGGCCAAAAAAAAAAAACCCTAAATGTCATTTTTTTGCTAAGAAATGGATTGCCAAGCAGCTTGGCAGAGCTCTGAGCCCCTGTACCAGGCTGGGCAGCCGGGTCAGGCAGTGTTGGCAGGAAGGGCTGCCTGCCCCAGATGGCTGCACCAAGCTGGGGCCCAGGTGTCAGCGGAGCACTGAGCACATCAAAATCACAGCACTGCTTCACTTCTCCGAACAACCGTGCTTCTAAAACTCAACCGAAAAGAGTCTCAAACCACGAAGCCCTGAACTCTGGCGGGGTTGGAAAGGGAGCCCAGTGAGCAAGGGCAGCGTCGAGCATATCCAGCAGCCTCCTCCTCCTGCTGCATGGAGTTCATTCCCCACAGAGCTCATTCCCCTTGGCCCCTTCCCCTCGGCACAGCCCCCTCTCTGGAGTGGCACACGGGGCTGTTTGTGGGGGAAAAGCTTGGCAGATGCAAGAGTCAAGTGCCAAGAGCCTGGATGCTTTTTCTCCTCAGCACTGCCAGCAGCGGCATCTGGTCGCATGGCCGGCTCCTCGCTCAGCACTCACGGGGGGGCCTGGCCTGGACTCTGTGAGGGCCTGGTGGGTCAGTCTGTCTCTAAACAGCCACCAAAAACCCTCTCCCCCTACTAGGGGAAGAGGACAAAGGGTTTTGTCCAAACACGCTCCCCACAGGCTTTCAGTGCTCTACCCAGCACCCCGCGTGGCCCAGCGCGCTCTCAGCAGGCCTGTGCTGAGGCGGGACAGTTTAACATCGAGTTTTCCTAATTAAATTCACTCCGGCTTCAGGTCGGACAGGAATGCAAAGATTGTTGCATGTCAGGATGGAGACACCCTGCCAGCAGCCAGGGCAGAGATAGGCACAGGGCTGTGTCACGTTTACCTCAGCCTACACATCGAGCACAGGCCGGGTCTGCAGCTCAGTGTTTGCATGACTAACTACGAGCCTTATGTACATTTACACATTCATTTATGCTGCCAGATTTTTGTATATTCACATGGTGCTACATGTTTTCTGAACACTCGAGTTCCTCACCCTAAGGTATTTGGGATCTCGCTGTGGAATCCAAAGAGACTTGTTAACATTTCAGAACTAGGCACCTTATTGGAAACAGCACACAATTGTAAAAAAAAAAAAAAAAAAAGGCACGAAATCTGCATTTTTTTTCTTCCCTTCACCTCCACCACAATATTTATCAAAATGTAAAGTCTGAACTGCTCTTCATGACATGTTAGTCATTCCAACACAGACAGCAAAGCTAGCTATTCCCATTGATTCTCCTTGCTTTGAAATGTGTAGTCTAAAAGCAAATTTTGACTTCTCCCATATGAAGAAATTTATCCATAGGAAATAAATGCAGTTCTTAACACACTTCTGTACTACATTTATTTCTTCAATTTTTAAAATATTACTGGTTTTCAGTGGATTAATAGCTCAGCAATCTCAGAAGTGTCTCTTGAACTGTCTGCACTGCTGGGGACCTCCAAGAGCAAATGTAGGGATCATGTTTGAAGCGCAGGAAGCACAGAAGGGCTCTCACTGCAGCGCACGTAGATTCATGTGTGGGAATGATTATCCTCAACTTTTCAGCTCTTTGATGCATTGTGTGAAAGATACCCACAAATCTTAACCAAAAGTTTCCTACATTAAAAGCACAGCCAAGCGGAGGAGCCTGGTCTTCTGGCTGTGGAGTTTTGCCTGAATATATCCCCATGTGAATACCCTGCTTTGAATGATGTAACATGAAAGGATTGTCTGCATTGTGCAGAAATTTTCTGTTTCCCATTACTCATACTTGTAAATGTATCTGTTCTACAGCTCCCGAAGAAATGAACAAGCCTTAGCATCAGAAATATCCCTAACACATTTTTAGGCAAAACAGAACCAGCTAGCTGTTCCATGACATCAAGTAATTCTTTCATGCTTTGCAATGCCTCAGAGTCTCAAAATAACATTTGGATGCGTTTATGCAATTTCTGAGATTCCCTACACAAGTACAATTGGGTCTTTTCCCACTCTGACAAGAGCTTTTCCTCGGAAGCCTGATAATCTGCCCTGCTGACAGCTACATAGTAGTGGAAACAGGCAGGCAAGTGCCTCAGATGTTGGAACAAGAAAGTGTTCCAGCATTTTTAGCACCTGGGACTCTTGCTTAGCAAACATCCCCACCCCAGCAGTGGTATGGAAAAACTGCAATCTCTGTACATATTTTACAAAATATAAAGGATGGACAAATAGAAAAGGTTAAGATTAAAAAAAACCAAAGTAAGAAAAAAGGAATTTTACCAAGGTGTAGCTTAGTTCTTAGACTCAGTTTGATCTTTGAGCAGTATCACTGCTGCCTTCAGAGGACTGATCTGACTGAGAGATGATGTGGGACTCCTACAACAAACGCAGCTTGGGTGAAAAAATTCAAATGCGCATCAAATTTTGTCAAATCCAGTAAAAAAAATAGCCCATGACAGGGTCCTGTGTGTAAATTCACATCTACAATAGAAGCTTTTGCTGCCTGAGAATGTGAGACAGAAGGGGGTGGTTTTTACATTACACGTTTATGCTCACTAAAGTACCACACGCAATCTTAAGAAAGCTACAATAGTCACAGAAGCTGCCTTGTCTTAGACCTGATCTACTTCAAATCCAGCTTTTAAAGAGGATTATAAGGAAGGAGTTATAGTGGCAAATCTTCAAATTACTATAGACTAAGCAATTCTTCCTAAATGGCTCCTTTGGGCCTTTCTTCTGAAAGCAGCACAGCTCCAGAGAGCTGCAGCTCTCCGGGATCCCACAGACCTCCCACCTCCTTTCTGCCTCCCAAAGCTGGCAGGAATTGGCACAAAGGAAAGATGATGACAAAGATCTTCCCCAACAATGAGGTGGGGGATTAGACATTGCGACTGCAATGGGGCAATCTGGAAAAATCTAACCACGAGGCAGCAATTTCTACACTTGATGGAAGATTTCAACACCAAGCTCACGTAAGTAAGGGAAGACAAAGATTTGAGCTCCTCTCCTTTGCAATGGATCTGTATTGAAATCTCTAGATGTGATGGCAGATCCTCTTCGATAAATACAGGATTTCATTTGCACCACGCAGTACCTCACATGCACAGGGTTGTATTTCCTTTTTATCCATAGGAAAGGGTGATGGTTGAGCCCTTATCATCCTGTTTATCTCACCAGTGTTCGTTCCCCTCAGCAACTGAGGGCAAAACCTCCCTCCTTTCTTGATCAATAAAGCAGCACCTGCTCTTTCCTGCTGTGAGATTGCTATTTTGGAGCATTCACGATTTCTCCTGCCTGCAACAACTCATTTACTTGTTGTCTATTTGTGTCTTAAGACACAGACTTAAGGTTATTTGTAATGAATCCTGGAAAATGGCCCAAGCTGCTCGTGAGGTGATAACTGAGGATGGAAAGCACACTTTAAGGATGATATTCCTGTATTTCTGCCCTACTCCACCTCACATCAAGCAAAAGAAAAGTCACCTTCACTCCTGCACTGGGTAAGCAGGGATACGGTGCTTTTGTACACAACGTCTTCCTAGACTTCATCAACCTGAGGAGGAGAAAGGAAGACCTGAGGCTGCCTCGAGGGGTACCCCAGCAGTTATCATCACACTTCCAGCACCTTTCTCCTCTCTGCAGGTGCTGCAGCAGCACGGGGCTGAGGGGGAACAGTGAACACCTGGTGAAACGAGGCCGTGCTGGACTTGCATTTATCCCCACGAGCAGCACGGCCTGGGAGGGGCTCCTAGGGAGGCTCTCCTGACACGCATGGAGTTTGCAGATGGATCATTCATTCTCCACACATGACTCACTGCAGACCTGGGCTGAGCATCTGCCACCTCTGCCAGGAGACTGAAGAAGATGGAGACAGGTTGCAACACACCAAGGGACTCAAGAGTGAAAAACCTGAACATATGGACTCGAGGAAAGGCCAGGGTGGTCTCCCTTACACCAGAAAAGCTGCACATGTTCATTTTTTTTAATAAATCTATAGCATATCAAGGCAACATGACTAAAATAAGCCTTGGTGACCTCTTAGACTAATTATCATCATACGTAACGCTGGAAGAGTACAGATAAAAGACCAATAAGAGGAAAAAAAGCCAACACCACCATTCTTCTGGCTGTCCAAGATAATGGGCAGCTTCTCCTGTTAACACAGCAGAGAAGGCACTCTGCTTGGTTTGTAGGAGCAAAGGCAGTCACAGACCCTTCAATACCTTTAGGTTCAAATGGCATCCAAACCCACAAAGCTCAAATATTGGAATGAACCAAAAAGATGTCATTTCTCCCCTGCTGCCCTTGTTAATTTGCACACTACCTTCTAAGTTTCTCTACCGGATTTCCTCTTCTATGTACTTTTCTAAAATTTTTGCTTGTAGCTACTTTCCAGTAGCAGTGGTTTATCATGAAACAGGGGCTGGCAAGCATTGAGAGCTTGGTTTGCTCCATGTTTTCCATGGCAGTTGTGTTTTTATTTTAACTGGAAGCAGTAAGATGGTTATAACCGGAACATCCACAGTAAAAGGGGGTCACACTAAACATGCCAGACCTGTCTGGGCAGGTCTAATTTAAACACCAGCCTTTTAAGAACGGGACTGTCTTTGAATGAGATTTCTTTGTACTTCTGAAGACAGCACACACCCTTTTCCTGCTACTTGATTAAACAGCACTTGCCCAATGAATAGATCTTGATCAGGAATAGAAAATGCACAGAGTTGTCCTGGGGAAAATGTGCTATATCCTTTCCCAGACTCACCTGTGGGAAGACATGTATAGCTCTATTGAACACACAGGCCTTTCAAATCAGTCCTCTTGCATCTGGACCTCTGCTCTGTCAACTGTCTGTGCCTTCAAAGTATTTCCTTTATGCATTTGAGCATCATAAAGCATTCATGCCAGTGGAAGTGTCTCACAGGAAAGCTGCACTTTCAGATTTGGCTTAGCCTCTGGAGGGCAAGCAGCACCAACCAAGACATGAACTGTTTCATGGTTGTAGCACAAGATCCATCACCACAATCACAGCAGAAGGCCTGAAGTGCACATTTCACTGCTCTTGCAAGAGGGGATCCTCCCTTGCTAAAAATAACCCTGCCTTTACTGCAGGAACAGTCATCCTTGCCTTGTTCCACTCACCCAGAACTGCACACGCCAAGGACAGCGAGGCAGGAAAGGGCCAAGGAGGAGCTGGTGCTCATATGCAAGGCGAATACCAAACGTTTCCACTACTGTGCTTTACTTTGTCCTGTTTCAGGGACTTTGGCTTCTACAAATGCACTAAGTTCACATGCAGAAAGCATAAACTCCACAGTACATTCTCATTAGATTTCCAGAATAACAAAGGATAACAGAAAATTTCACTCCATCAGAGCAAGAAAATTTGCTGCCCAGAGCACAGAGCTGGATTAACTCTGCTGTCTGCTCTAGTTTTCTTTCCTGAGTTATCTTGGGGAAATCATCTATCTCCCACAGAAATGAGCGTGAACTGTCGGGTGTTGCAGCTCCCACTAATTTCAAGACTTTGCTGCTTCAACACATTTCAAAAGTTCACACCTCAGCCCCATTGCTGTAAAATGGAAAGAACAGCATTTCTTGACCTCACGATAATACCACGAGGAAAAACATGTCCTAGGTTTTAAACCACCTGAGTGTTCCATGGACAGCAGCAAGGTCAGGCTGGCCCCCATCTCCAGGGGTGACTCACTTCTAGGAGAAGGTGCTTGCATTCATTTGGAAGGACAACAAGGCATGACTCAATGGATCAAAGCAATTTATCAGTAGTGAAATCAGCACCTAATGTTAAATTCTGAACTCCTTTCTGCCAGTCCATTTGCATATTAGAGCTTTACATGGTTAGTATTAGCTGAAACTAGACCCACTTGACAGGCAGAATGGTTAATTATGTGATTATGAAATTTCTGCAGCGGCTCTGGTAAACATTGTACAAAATGGAAATTATTTTTGCAACAATTTTTTGTTCAGCTTTGTGCTGTATTTGTTCTCTCTATTTTTTGAAGGTCTAAAGAGAAAATTTTGGGAGGCACTCCTCCACCATTCTTTCCCCATCCAGACACTCATCTCTCAAGGGAGTAGAGGACAAAGCTTGACCCTGCCGTTAGAGAGAAAGGATTTTAGCTACTACTCAAAAATTTATATTGTACTATATAAGCATCGGCCTGCCTCTTTGGATGGCAAATAGGGATCATTCTGCAAAAAGAATTCTTTACAGCACTTCATCCAGCTTAGCCCTTGTCTCCTGGTGCTTAGACAAACAGTTTTTGGTTTATGTAAATAGTTGGTGGATCAAATTTCCCTGCCTGCCACACCCAGCCAGCCTGAATCACCCAGGGAAACATAAAGAGAGTCACCTTTTATGCAGTGCTTTTTCACCAAAGTACACAAGAGTTGCTACGTTACCCTTTCCCCACCAGCAAACAGATTTTTCAGTCTGAAAGAACTTTTCTGTGGATCAACCCTCTGCATAATGCCTGGTAAAGTTTGACCTGGCTAAGAGGAGGAGCACGGGGTGTGAAACAGCAAAATAAATGCTCTAAGTGAGCCTTGACTTCTGGACTTCCATGTTGCTGCTCCTACCACCGAGTGCTCCGGGAGCATCTGCTCTTCCTGCAGCCTCCTCACGTGCCCCGAGTGCAGGACAGGAGGATTGAGGCAGCTGCAGAAGTCATGGAGAAAAACCTGGATGAACCCCAGGAGTTCACCTACACGGGCTTGTCAGCTGCCAGTAGTTGGGTTTGTTTTCCTGAGCAGATCAATTCAGGGCAAAGCCAACTGGATCAAGGGCAGTTACACCTCTCCAGTGAAAAATTATGGATCAAGAAGCAGCCCTGTGGCCCCTCTCCACCCACCTTGGCTGTCCTGCACTGCAAAGCCTCCCACAGCTCTTGGGACAGCAGAGCCCAACGCGCTCATGTGTGGCCACAGCTCAGCTCTGCTTCCTCCCTCAGGAGATCCATCCTTCTCCCTGCCTGAGAAGGGAGATCTCATCCATCTCCTCCCTTCTTCCTGGGAGGAAACTCTCTCCTGAGGCTGTTGGTCACTGCTGCAGCCATGGTGGTGCAGAGCTGGGAGGAAACGCAGATGTGCTGCTGATGCTTTTCAAAACTTCAGAAAGCGTTTCTAAAGCAAACCCTTAAGTCTCAAAGCTGAAAAGAGGTGGAGAAATTATTTTTGGGTGTTTCTTTTAGCATTGTGATGCCTCAGAAAGCCTCGGCTCTAGTTTTAATAATCAACCAGCCTCTGTGCAGTCAGACTGCCACACTTTAGCTACCAGCCAGCAATCCCAGACTGAGAGAAGCCAAGCGATCCCAGAGATCACCACTCTCCATCCCAGTTCCTCTGGATCCCTGCCCACATCCCAACTGGACCCTTAATCCCACCTCCAGCTCAACCTCTGCCTCGCAGCTGCTGCAGGAATTCAAAAGGACTCTGCAGAACAAAGCACTGAGGTCTGAATTCTCTATGGAAACCTGAATGTAATTCCTGCTACGTCAGCAACCCACCTAAACTTTCCAACTATCACACACTAAACACTCGAAAAGCCAAACCCAGCTGCTGGTTCCATTGATGAAACAGAGGGAAATTGGAGTTGCTGGAGTTATTCCTACTTATTGGCCATTAGAAACATGAAAAGCTTTGTAAGGGTTTGATTGATTGCTGGAGAACAATTCCATGCTCACTTCAGAGCAGAGTGTATAGACTGAAATATCTTCTGTTTGTTTAAACTCTTTATAGAAATACTTACATAGTTGTGGTTAAACAGTTGTAAATACATGTGCACTTCCAACTGCGTAACTATCTCTGTTCCATTGCTCTTCTAATGCTTTAACTTTAATGCTTCTAATGCTTTAACTTTGCACAATTTCTAATTTATTCATGTGAAGTTAATTCTATTGATTTGTCTCAAGGCTCTCTGAGTTCTTTGACCTCATTAATTTTGTTACTATATTACTCAGACTGATTTTGACTCTGCCACGGTGCTCATTGGCAATGTAGAGTATAAAATGTGAGGTGTAAATCACATAAATCACTTCTATGTGTATTTTACTCTTTGTTGAAGGTGCAAGCCACAGCTCTTTCCACACAATTTCCAGGAGATATCTTGGCAATATTATGCTTTGAAACATCGTGATAACCAGAGAACAAAGCTCTTTAACCTCAACCATTTAAAACAAAAAAGGGGGAAAAGAGGGGAAAAAAAAAAGAAAGAAGAAAACATCTCTGGGTGGATGTTAACTACAAAGCCATTGGTGATCCATGCTTAAGTAATTGGGGGAAATGGTGAGAAAAGGGAAGTTCACCAGAGGAAAAGTGCAAGGAGAAGGTGGCATCAGGTGGGCAGGGGCCTGGGCAAGTGCTCGGGGCTGCTGGGCAGCTCAGGGCAGAGCTCTGGTGTGGTGCTCGCTGTGGGAGTTGGCACAGGCTGGAAATTAACTGATGTGATACATAAATCCTCAGCAAAACCGATCGCACACACCCAGCTGAAAAATGTAAGTAAACAATAATTCCTGTCCTTTTTATATCTATTGCTTCAAGCTCGAGCATGCTTTAATCCTTCATTTTATTTGATATCATTTACCTTATCCAACGCATATAAAAGGATATGTTCTCCTTCTTAGACTGCCTTCAACTTTCTATGAAACTGGCTTTAAGGAGTAGGCCAATATTTGTACAGCAGATAATACCTAAAAGGGGCTCCCCTGTCTAGTGAGCAGAGAAAATTCCCTTTTTAGGCTTTCAGCATAGAAAAAAACCTGGTATGCTTCGAGAGGCACAGTCTGGCTTCAGCCACGTATTTGATATTCCTTGCATGTGTCCCTCATGTCAGAAAACTGAGGACTAGGTGCCAAAAGTCACTCACTTTTCAGATGTGACATGTCTAGAAACGCCCCCACCTTTGAACAGAAACAATCAGGACCATTTCCCTCTTGTAGAGCTTTCAAACAGTTGTGAGAAATGCAGGGTTATAAAGTCCCCCATGCTTCAAACAAGAATAGAGGCACTGACAGGGAACAGAAAAGTGGTGGAAAATAGGAAAAGCAGTTCAATAAACGAGCCTGGAGAACTGGGTTCTGTGCCTGACTCCCCCTCAGGTGCTTTGTTTGGCCTTTGGCAAGTCACTTATCTTCTCTGTGTCCTTAATGTTTTTATGGAAACTCACAGTTAAAATTATGAGCTTGTACAAGTTAGAGACCATCACTGAGGGCAGCAAAAGCATCTCTGAGTTAGAGAAGAAAGAAAAGCAGGGAATGAAATGATGGGATTGAAGACTGAATGATGAGAAGTCTCAGCTCTCGCTCTCAGTGTCTGACATCGCTCCTTTATCACCAAGTCATCGACAGAAGCCTGGATTGCTTTGCCTCTAAGGGCCTTATTTTATCTTCTCACCTGCACAGGTAGGATTTCTCATCTCGGGAGTTTGCATAACCGTGCCTCATCGCAATCATCGTGTGACTCTGCTGAACTGGCACCGCTGCCTCCCCGTGGAGTTATCACCCCCTTATCTCGACATGGCCCTCAATTTCTGCTTTTGCTTCCTGCAGGCTGAGTTGGGACAGCAGACTGCATGTGCTTTAGATTAATATCCCTCCAGTTATTCTCTGAATATTGTTATCCGAGGGAACACCGTGCTGCACTGCAAGGTTCACCTCTGATTGCGATCTTTGCTAGCAATGGTGTTATATATATTCAAATAAAACCTACATGTATGGCTGCAAGATGCACAGCAGCTGTTTTAAGTACTTTAAGGCCTTTAATAAATTCATACTTCATAAATATTTTCATGCCCCAGAATGAATCCATAATATCTGGTTTCTTTCATCACAGCCATATTCAAGTTGCTGAAATAGTCTGAGTTGCTGACTTTTTTCTCCTGTCTTATTAAACCACAAAAACCTGTATACACCCGAAAAACCCAATTGCCTGTGGAATGGAAGAAGACTTTAGACTTCAACCAGCCAACTTTTAGCTGATCTACAATCCCAATGCAAGTGACACTGCAAAAAGTTCCACTCTATCAGCAGAAGTTATCACTGAACTAGTGCTGCACACACAGCTGGAAAGCTGTGCTGCCTCCTGAGCAGATGCACTGCAGAAATAACTTTTATGGTTAAATACTCCTGGCAAAGGATCCAGTGCTCGGCTGGACTCAGTTTCAGGAGGCATTGCTCTAATTTTCAACATCCATTTGACCAATTCTCCTAATCCTGGGATGAGGCAGAATGTCTCAACTCTTTGTAGTGTTTCTGATGGAAGTATTGAAAGACCATTTGGAGGAAAAAAGAAAAAAGTACTGATTCACTTTAAAATAACATTTCCTAGGGAAAATCCATGTGGTGCTGTACCTTTTGAGATCAGAGGACTGGACACAATGGACTATCAGACATGACAATTAATGAAAAGCAGGAAAGTGTCTTTTTGATGCCTAAAGCTGAAATCAACGCTGTTTTTAATCAGTCCAAACCCAGTAGTGGAGGTATCCCAGGGAACACAGTTCTGGCCAGAGAAAGTATGGAAGAGAGAAAGCAAGAGAAAGGTATTTCTCAAGACAAGATACTAATAATTAAAAATTAATTAATATATGGACTGAAAAGACTCTTACTGTCTGAACAGGTACCACAACCCTGCCTTTCTATAACTACATCCAGTAAAAAGAACACACTCTTTTTTACCAGTGTGAGCAGTGAGTTGTAAAACCCTGGTGTGCAGACAGGCACCACCATCCTGGTTTTAGAAACGGGGAATTTTTTCATGACTGCACAGGTCCCTGTTTGTAGGGAGGCTCACCCACCTTTAAGGGCTTTCCCAAAGAACCTCCTGCCCTTGGTGCAGGTGAGAGAAAGGCTCTGCTGCACACATTTCTGTAATTGTTATATTGACGTGGGGTGAAGAGTCTATTCAGTGGGAAGGTCTGTGATCCACTGTTTGAGTTGGACAAGGTCTGGGTGCAGGCACTGGAAGCTCCTTGTGCTCGAGGAGATTCATCTCAGCAGCAGAGAGAGCAAACAATTTGCTACGAGAGCACTTTATGCTGTCTAACAATGTTTGTGTGTGTCTGCATAGATAAAAAAACCACTTCATGCTGCTGCTGAATGACTTCTTTCTCCCTATTTGGATTTACTCCAAAGCCAGGATTATAACTGCTCTTTGCTAAGCAACAAATGTTAACTATTGCTACTTCATCAAAATCCTGCACCAATGCATTTAACCAGTTTATCAGCCAGCAAGATGATATTTTCATATTTGCTAGCCTGGAGCTCCACTAAAATTAAGATCAACTGAGTACAGATATAACAATTATCAATTTTCATTCTTGAATAACAGCTTGAAATTGCCTTCAGGAAAAAGGAGGGTCCTTTGCTTTGGATAAAAAAAAATAAAAATTTAGATATAAAATTAACTGCTTTTTCTTCCTCAGGCTAAACATGAGGTTAAGCTCACTAAAATTATTCAACAGCTTTACAGGTTGCATCCCTGTTTGCTTTAGCTTTTAGGTTGATAAATGAGTAAGTGAAAAAAAGCTGTCAGGTAGATTACGTGGTGCTACCAGCCTGCACTTTTACCTATCCCATACTAAATTATTTCCTGCAGCCAGATGAAACCGTACCAAGAGGAGAAGTTTGAAGTACCTCTGAAAAAATTCCTCCAGAACTGCCAAGGCCAGTTGGATATCAAACATTTGAGTCCAGAGTTCCGTGCACTGTGGGTCACAGTGGAAGATCCTCTGTGTGAAAGCAGTTTAATGCCAATTGAGGAGAAAATAATTTAACCTAAACAACATGATAAAGATGGAAATATTATAATACTCATTATTATGCTCAGAGAAATTTAAAAGTTTTGCTCACATGAAATTACTGGCAAACTTAGAGGTGGACAAAAACTCCTGCGAGTTTCTTTGCTTTCCATGAGCCTGGCACAAATATCAGGAAGATCTGGTGGCTGCATCTTCCCCAATCCCCAAGCAAACAGAACAAATCTTTTATGTACTCTTTATAAGACAGCTCCCAAAGGCAAAGAAAATTAGCTACTAGGAAAATAAACAAAATAATGGCATTTTCCCCCTCTTTCTGCTACTTATTTTTCAACTGACGAGTGCCAGGTGATTGATTTGCATGCAAAATTAATTTTCTTCTGTCATTGGAGAAAACAACACTGGTGGGTTTTTAAATTTACTTTTCCTTTTGAAGGTTTTCCACTGAACATACCTGGCATTGTTTTAGTGGATCCTACCAACCACAGCGAGGCAAACACACGCAGTGAAATAAAGTCATCTCTGGATTGCTTAAAGCTGTGCAAAGATTAAAGCAGCCCAGCTCTACCTTGCTCAACCTGCAAAGATTGCAAACTCCTTCTTTAAGGCACGTGTGGTGGGGCATTGCATGGGACTGTGTATCCCAGGAAAAGGTCAAAGGCACTGATATCCTGTTGAGCAACATTTTCTATGACTGAGACAAATGGAGCATCAGATCAAAAGGGAGGAGGCTGAGGAAAGGATCAGCTTGCTATCAGTTTGAAGACACGAGAAAGACAAAGCAATTCCATCAAGAAAAATTAACCCACATAGATAAGAGATAGATGGTGTAACTGCTTTGAGATGTGTTGATAAAACTACTTCATCAAAGTGTAGATTGCCTGTAAAATGAAGTCTCTCAGTGAATTTGGGTCACTTTTTTTCCCCCAGTGAAAACATTTCCACGTTCAATTGTACCATTTATAATTTCCAGACTTAAATTTTTATGACTTTTTCTTTTGGTAGCAGATCATCTTTCTGAAGTTTGAGTTTTAAACAGTTGAATTTGAAGCAACACCATAAAGCATTTCAATTATGTCAAAATAACTGCTTTCAGAGTTTTTGTTTTTAACTTGCAGCAATTCACATTTTCCACTTTTCCCCACAACCAAACCTAGAAACAGCACCTAATTTAATGGTCCTGCCCAACCAAACCTAGAAACAGCACCTAATTTAATGGTCCTGCCCTGCTTTCCTCACTGCAGCGGGGCACGGACATTGCAGGCAGGCACAAGCTCCGCTGCTTTACCTTTGTGCCCATGGAAGAGAGAACCACACACCTGTGGAGAACCTGACAGCAAAGCAGGAATTTTTCCCCACAGGCAGCCACTGCAGGAATCCGTGCCCTGAGTTTTCAGCTTGGTTACAGACTGAGACTCGCCACGTTTTGGAGGTGGGAGACGACCAACAAGCAGAAATTCCATTTCTTTCTGATACTAAACTCTGGACACTGACAGAAGCCCAGAACGTCTTCATCCACAACCCCGTTGATCTTGGCAGCTACAACCCAGCCTGGGCTCGGTGGCAGAGAGCAGCTTCCTTCCCCACAGAGTGCCAAGTGCATTTCTTGCTGATTAAGCCGCATGGGTGAGATTAAATCCACCATATTTGAGTAGAAGAATGAGCGGCACCTTCGGGAAGGTTATTCACAAGGGGAGCTGTTAGGCTGCAGCCCAGCAGGGCTTTCCTCCCCTGTTCCACTTGATCAATAGAGCAGGGCAGCAATTACAGCCACCATCAACAGCTGCTCGGTGCTGTTGAGAGCCACCGTTCTGCTGGGCATGAACCAGCTCTGGGATTGCAATTAACACACCACCAACAGCCCTGCCAGAGCCATGAGCCACTCCGAGATTTCATTTCCACAGCCTCAAAGACAAGATGCAGTAAAACAATAGTGTACTCTGTAAAAAAATTAATTGGGAGTCTCTGTTGAAGGAGAACAATAGCACCACCACCTTCGTTTATCCCTGACGGGAGTTGGCAAAAGTTTTGTGGTGGTGACAACATTAAGGAACTGTCTGGATAAACTCCCAATCACTACACCTGTTGTGGGGTACCTGACATAACAACAGGAGGTTCAGGTAGTAACGAATCCATGATTCCTCCCTTTGCTGGGGCAAAGCTGGCATATTCTGCCATAGCGAGAGATGTGCACCCCACTGACGAATGCCTCCCAGGCACAACTTCATTAGGAATCAATCAACTGAATGTTTGGCTCCAATGAACACCTCAAATACAGGAGATCAGTGCAAAACAGCTACAACTCAGTCTACAAAGGAGAGCCTTTCCATAACAGTGATTTTCCAGGAACTTTCAAGCATTTATTGTGTCCCCAAGTCTTCTGTGTCTGGAGACACAGACACGCTCAAGCTTTTGTAGGTTAATGTAAACAGAGCATGGAATTGAGCACAGCATTAGGATTCAGACCCCTCTAGCTAACCTGCAAATGGAGAGGAAGTTCAGGATCACTGGCACATAATTGTGGAGTTGGGGGAGCCAGCCCAACATTTGACTTTTCCCTCGGTTCGGATTTCCCTGCATATAGAAAGAGTGGGTGGATATGGCAAGACATGCAGTACTTATATATCAGCTGATGTCACATCTGAATGCAATTCTAGATTTACTATTACAACTCTTCCTTCATCTAGGCAATAACTACCTGCCTGCTAAAAGGCATCAGATTCTTTTATTGTTAAAATGAAACCGGACCTGGTACCCTGGGGCAACTGATTTCAATCTCCAAGTTCATATGGTTTTTCTTGCTGACAAGACTGGTTTGAAGGAGAGCCAAAATGCCAGCAGCAGTTGCCCTTGCTAAGGAGAACCTTGAGAGATGTTCTGAGGGTTGTTAACAGACTACACACACACAGCGTTTTCTGCAATAAATCCTGGATTATAATTAGTTCCCCCAATACTGCACATGGGATGAGGAGGACACAGGAGGCAGTTTGTGTCCTGCTGTGGAGGAGACAAGAAATCTTGAGTTTGCAGGACATCAGAGTCTCCCAAGTGTGGCACTGAGCTGCCAACGTCCCTCAAGTGAAGGAGGCACTGACTGATCACCTACAGGTGCAAGGACCAGATCTGCACATGGTCTAAGGGCTCTTGCACAAAAGCAATAAAAACTTCCTGCATTTTGCTTGTGCATGAGCAGTTTTTCAAATATCAGGCATGATGATTTTGGGATAAACAACATAGAGGAAAGTCACCAATCCTAAAGAAAAGCTGGAAATTATGTCATTCAAGATTTTCAGGCCATTTCAGAGTAAGGGTGTTGTACTGTTGGTGTTCCTATAGCTGTTTCAACACACTTCTACATTGCCATGTGACATGCTGTAACAACACAAACACCTCACTCTGCCATGGATTATGCATAATTATAAATTTTCCAGACACCAGCCATGATCCAGGAGGAGCATCCTGCTTTGCTCACCTCCTCTGCTTTCCCTGCATTCCATGGACCTGTGCTCTGTGAGTCTCTGCAGTTTTCATAAAGAAACTTCATACCACGCTTGCCATAAATCAGGCTTACATTTGAGCTCTGGTTTCTCCTCAAGGAGGATTGCAGTTATTAAAAATATTTTTTTTTCTTACTCCTCAACCACTGCGTTTGCAGCACTTCCTAGGCAGGGGTTTACTACGGTTTGTCTGTGCTGAGCAGTTGCTCTGAATAATTGCACCAAACAGTTCCAGTTTTTCTGGACCCGCTGCATTTTTCTACATTTTGCAAACACTTTAGAAGAAAAAAAAAAAAAAAAGAAAAAGCAAAGCAAGGGCACTGTTGAAACCCTTGGGCTGCTGGGCAGCTCCAGGCACCTCTGTGTGATTGTCTCTGTCCACCCTAAAATGCTTCACCTGTTGTCCCCTTCTGCTGGGAACGAGGGCTCTCAGAGATGTCACTTCCTTGGCCACCCAAATCTAAAAGCAATTTCATCTATTTTGACTCCAGGATGGAACCACCTTTATGGAAACAGAAGCAAAGATGACTCCATGGTTTCCATTCCCAGACTCTGCTCCATCAGCAGCTCTTCCTGTGAGATCAAGAGGCTGCCCTGCTCTTCCTGGACAAACAGCCCCAAGGGCTCTGCAGCAACTCCTTGAGAGTTACTGCTCCCCAAGCACCCAACTGGAGAGAAATCCTGAGCCAAAGGTAGACAGGCATATTCCTAGGAAGTTTCCATACTCATTTCCAGGGCCCAATTTAAGAGCTTATTTATTATTATTACTTTTTCCTTCAAAATAAACTATCATTTTTGATACTGAAGCATGTATCTACAAGATCCCATCACTTGAAAAAATATTAAATTAGCTATTTAGGAGTCAATTATATAAAAGAGAGGACCAGATCAAAAGGTAGATAATCCTTACCCCCAGATTTACCATATCTGGAGAAAAATCTTGAATGTGATCATTTCACAGATACAGTTTTTGGTTCTTGATTTTAATTTGTACCTCTTTCATACTCTTATATACCTATTCCTACTAGAATTCATACATATTTGTACTCTGTTTTTCCATGAAAAAGACCAAAAAAATCGAATTGTCAGACTCAGAGATTTAACACAATCTGCTCCAGCCCAGCACATCATCCTCTCTGGTAACCCCATTTCCAAACAAACTTCCTTAGAGCTCCCAGCCTCTGGAATATCTGCCTACAAGTCAGTGCAAACCAGGGGTTTAGCCCTCCTAACTCACCACAGAGTCTCTTTCCCCCTTTCACTGTAAGAACCTGGGGGGTGGAAAGCACTGCTGAGCACTCTGGGATTCCTAGAGAAAAGACAATTCCTGTTTCCAGAGCATTTGGATCTGCATGTATGTAAATAATCTGTTAATAGAGAGCCACAGATGGCTCTTAACTCAGCAACAGAATAAATATAGCAAGTTTTATTTGATCTGATCTGAGGTGGTTGATGAAGCCATTTGTTTACAAGTGTATTTTTTAAATAAGATCATCTGTAGTGCCCAGAGCATTGTCTGGGTGTTCTTTTATTGCAGTTTGTAAAACTCCAAATAAAACCAGGAGGCGAGCCCATCATTCTTTGGAGCTTTGCCTGTGCAGCAGTAGGGTTCTGGGCAAATCACTAAGGATTCAAAAGAAAGCAGAAAGAATCAAAATAGCAGATTTTCACAGCTATGAATCTGCACTTGTGCTCATCCCCACACACAGATGACACAGCTTGCACATGTTTTTTACTACTGTTATTCACACAGCTGAGGGTAAAGTAGCAAATGGGAAACTCTGAGGATGCACTGGAGAGTTGCAGTTTGGAGTAGCCTTACACTGTTACACCCGCTTCTCCCTAGAGCATTAATGTTGTATCAAATAATGTCACAGTTTTATATGAGTTGGCCACCCTACTGCTCTTATTTATTTCTCTCCCCAAAACAGGGTCATAAATCTGTAACAGAACCTTCTAAAAGAGGCAGGAGAGCATCAGTCAGTGTAAAGGCTTCTTTCTCACAGCACTCCCAGTCCATGTGGAATTTATTTACAGCTCTGACCTGTGGATTCCTCCCTCGTTTCTCTCATCACTTGCTCTGTTTGAGAGGACGAAGTGGAAGCAGAGCCTCCCTCGCGGTCCTGCTGTGCCAGCCCCATGTGCACACGCACAGCCACTCCTGCCACCAAGAGCTGTCACCACCACGCACACAGACACTGCCCCAGGGCATGGCAGAGCTATTTCACTTCTACCAGAGGCAGCCAGAGCAGACACAGAACAACTTGTGTGCCCCCCAACAGAAACATGATAAACACAACACCCACAGCGGTGGGAGGAGCAAGAGGATGAAGAACCCGTCTGGACTGCACTGGCATTTGGATATTGGTCTGTGTGCTCCTCAGAAGATTAAAACAGAGATGAAATACAAGCATAGCACAGACAGACTTGCAAAATCAGCCCTCCTTCCCTACCGTGTGCTGCCTTTTAATCAAAACAAGGCGCATCCGTGCAGACACACAACTCAAACCCCGGTACTGCAGCTCCTGCACGGAGCTCGCTCTGGATGGGGCTTTGTGCACTGAGGAAAATCGTGCAAACAAGTGAAGGAACCAGCTCAGTGCCGCTGGAGGGGACACAGTCACATAAGCCTCACACTGAGGAGTTCAGCTCTGCACTTCTTCTGGTGTCTCGAGCAGCTTTGGCAACACAGCTCTGCTCCCTCCCTCAGTGGCACCGAGAGATTCTGAGCAGAACAACAAAACTCCCTCGCAGCTTCTGTGCAGGATATTCCAGACTCATCCAGACCCTTCTTTCCCACATCTGTCTGGATAGGAGGAGAGTAGGTCAGCCAGCCCACCTCTGACTGGTGTGTCTGGCTTGCTTTCAGTCTGATTTCACACAAGATCCAGGCTGGGGAGTACTTGGGGTGCACATGTGAGCTCCTCTTGCTGCCTCGACATCATTTCCATCTACTGACCAAGCTCAACTAACGCAGAGAGAAAAGCAAAGTGCAATGCCACACTTCAAACGGCATGAGAAAACGGACAGAGTTCAATCACGAGAGAGCATCAGCTCTCTCAGTAACAGACTTTGCACTTTCTCCAACACTAAAACCCATCAGCCACAGGCCCCCGCCTGTAAAAGCCAAGCTCCATAAGTGGCATGGAGATACCTGTATTTTAAAAAATGAAAATAAAGATTCTATCTGGCTCCAGTATTGATTTATAGAAAAACACATGGAAATGGAAGCAGGGAAATACAGAGACTTTCATGCTGCACCCTCTGCAGCTTAAAACAAAAACAAAGTAAAATGTATTTATCCTCTTCTTAAGACAGTGACAATTCAACTAAGTTTAGAAGGAGGACATATTCATCCCCCTAGATCTAAGCTAGAAGCAGGGCAGAAGAACCTAATCAGCAGCATTAATATCAACTCAAGTCCATTCCAAGTGTCCTGACCTCAGTGCTGCAGACTCACTCCTGTCCTTCAGTGACTTGAAAGAACATCTGAAGCCGTGGCTTGGCCTCTCTGCCACCTCCAGCTCTGCCCCCAGCCCTCTTTGGGGAGGCTGTCCTTCAGAGCAGAGGACATCCCAGAGCCACCTGGCCCCACTTTCCACGGGCAGCACCAACCCCGAGTGCAGCACCCCACGCTCTGCTCCTCGGTGTCCTTGCTGCTGTGACATTGGCAGCTGCCTTTCGGATGCCACTGGGGACGGATGTCCTCTCCCAGCAAGACAAATTGGAAGTGGCGTGTGGAGAATGATTGACACCACATGTAAGTTCTTATCCTGTCAAAGCCTTGCAACGTTGTTAGTTGTCAAACCCAACCACCCTGCCATCGCTTTGCCACAATCCTACATGATGCCCAATGTCTACCAGGCTTTTCAGCTGCCCACAACACTCACAAATTCCTTTCTCTGGGTTGTACAGATACCTTCTGCATAGCCTACAGTCATGCAGGCTTATGAAAGTTCATTTCTTTCACAGAGGATGCTGTAAAAAATATTTTTACTTGCTGGAAGTACAGGAGAGGAAGATCTCTTCACCTGAGGGCTTTTTAAAATAAATAAATAAAAAAAAATCTAAGGCAAAACTTGCTCATGCACTACCAAGCTCTGCATTCAATGGGCAAGACTGGGGGAAAACAAAAAACATTAGAAATCTGATTTTAAATCCTCCCTTTGCAGCATTCAGCAAACACACTTCAAAGTTTAACCTCTACAGGAACAGCCAGACCAGTTCAGCTGCTGATCAAAACAGTCCTGGGTCCCTCCAGCCACACAACCCAGCCCTGGCTACACAGAGAGACACCCTGCAGTGCTGCCATGTGCCCAAAGCACTGAAAAACGTGCTAAATTTCTGTATCCCAGATTGTCATCAAATGTTACAAACAAAAAACCAACAAAGACAGAAATGACACACCTGCATTGGAACGTCTTTTCAAAAAGCACTTTCCTGCTCATTCAGTTTCGTACCACACCATCAAGAAACTAATTTCAATTGTTTCAAGCCAGAGAGTTTTTAAACATTCAGAGATTTTTCTAAAGCAATGAAAATATGGGATGTGGCTCTTCCTTCAGATCTGAGAATCTGTTCAGGCATTAAAATGCTGAACAACTCAAAGAAAGTCCTGTGTAGGCCTTAAATGTTGTGCACTTGAAAGTTCGGTGTTCTACACTGATTTAGACCCATGGTAACCCAATCAGTTTGATCATAACTCTTAATATTTGTTTAATTATGATTAATTTTATATAAAGAGAAAATAAATCCAAGAACTCCAACTCCTCTTCTCTTTCATGCAATTTTCTATTAGATCCTGAAAATTTCACTTCAAGAAAATCCATCACCTTTAGACTTCTGTAACCACTTTTACCCCCTCCATAGGAATTTACAAATACTATGAATTTTGACCAGAAGGAGGAAAAATAAAATCAAGGCAACATAATGGTGAGACCTTATTTCAGCTCCTTGCAAGGGTCAATGGAAAGATTCCAAATAAGGAAGAATCAGCTGAACCTTCAATTTGTTCTCAGGTCTGTGAAGTTCAAAGAAACATTTCCCACCCCACACGCCCTTTGCTGATTTTTTGTTTTTTTATGAAATTTGGTTTAGGTTGGGGTAGGAGATGAAGAACAGAGCCTTGGGAAGGTAACAAACAATGGGCACGATGGATTCAGCTTTCTCCACTGCCTGCCCAGCAGGCTGTCACCCCAGGGTGGCTCCTGTGTGACAGCTCGAAGGGACCCGTGCCTGTTCTGTGCCTGCTGCTCCATAAATGTTGTGCAAAGCCCACAGACATCTCCGTGCCCGGGTGAGCAGGAGGATTGCACGAGTTTGAGGTGCTGTGCTGCTCAGCCTGGGAGAACTCATCCAGATGCAGGACGAGCTGTGTGCGGTGCTGCCCTGCCAGGAGCTGCCAGAGTGGGATGGAGAGGCACCACGGGAGGGATGGAGTGACAGCACGGGAGGGATGGAGGGACACCACAGGATCAGAGGGATGGAGGAACACCACGGGCTGAGAGGGATGGGGGGACACCACAGGCTGGTGGCTTTCCCCCACAACCCTCTCACAACCACCCAGGGCAGCAGAGGAAAACAAACCAACCCAGCACACCACAGTTTAGGGGTTGGAGGAGCGTGTTCACACTGATGGAGCGGTTCCTGGAGGATCGCAGGGTGTTTAGCAGATAATGTTTCAAACACTCTCTGCCTTTTGACAAGGGAATCACTTGAGACATCTCAGCACAGAACTGCACACTGACAAACCAGCTCAGGGGGCACAAACCAGCTCAGGGGACACAAACCAGCTAAGGGGACACAAACCAGCTCAAATGCAGTC